>JAUOBX010091730.1:0-12955 GCA_032360705.1 Eupentacta quinquesemita
TGTGGCGTATGTGACAACGGTGGGCTGTGTTCGACTCTGAGTGGTTCGTGCCTCTGCCCTCCTGGATTCAGTGGCGAAAACTGCCGGCAGGGTAAGACTGAATAAGTTACACTTTCATGTGTGATATCGTTGCATAGTAGCCAGGTTTGCACAAGCCATCATTTGACCTGTAAGGAGTCGCATGCATGTTAGCTGGTGAGGGGATGGGAGGGCGGCGAGGGTAGCCCCCCCCCCGGTCAGGTGGGGGTGGGGTGGTGGGTGGGGGTGACACCTGACTGGATATCACATTCGCATTACAGTCCAGGGGGTCTAACACTGCTGAAGACTACCGGCCAAAACGACCTTCCCGTGATCGCTTCCCAGTTTTCATCGAATTGGCGAGGTCACAATGAACCTGGTTTATAGGTTTGTCACTGAATAAAGAATAAGCCCAATCCTTCTAAAATGTTGAAGAGTTGTTTTACCGAAAACTAAGTTATAAATTAGGGATTTATAACTACATTTGCTGCTCTACCGAACCTATTGTCGAAGGGGACGGTTTTGATAAAGATTGGGAAATAGTAATTATCATTACCATGTTTAAAAGAAAACGGATGTAAAGAATAAATCAAACAATAACTGAATAAATGAAGGCATAAAGAAACGGATGCCTCAATAAATAAATAAATAACTTATTGGATGAACACATAAATCACATTATGGGGTAATGGTGTCTCATGACTCGGCAGTCAGCCAGATCTCTTCCTTGAAGGATGAAGACGTATTTATCTAAAGCCGGCCTTACATTATGCAGAATTTTATCTCCGCAAGGTTTCGCTAGCAAGATATACGCCGCCACCGCGAAGTGTGACGCCGGTGACTGCTGGACCGGGAACACCGCAAGCTTCCTCAATTCACCGCAAGCCTTGCAAAAGCCTCCGCGGTGTTTCGAAAGAGTTCAAAACTTTGAAGACTTTCCGCGATGAATTCGTCGCTTTGTATGGCAACGATGTCACTGGGCATGCGTGGCTGGTGGATGCGCGCTATAACGATGCGCGTTATAGTTGCGTGCTATCACCAGTGTGCGAATTGATCGTGGTGATTCGCAATGTGTAATCCAAAAACACTGCGGTCTCCGCTTGCGGTGTACACCGAAACACACCGCACGCTTTCGCAGGACTCCGCATGCCAAATACGCCGCAAGACTCCGTATAGCGTGAGGCAGACTTTAGCATCACTATTAGGCCTAGTGATACGAGATAGAGGGACCTACATCCAGTTGCGCCATTCCATTGTTAATATCGATAAGACTTCCCATTGAGCCTACCTGTTACGCAAACATCCCGACAAGTCGCGCAATTTGATATTGTAATAGGAGTATATATCCCTTATTCTACCGATGCATACAAAATTACATCGCTTTGGTTTTTGTTTCCTCTTTTCTTATTCCTTTTTATCCTAGCGCACGGTAGAAACGTCTTTGGTCGCAATGGTGAATACAAGTGTAATGAGACGGGCGATGACCATGACCACGGATGCAAGGGTGCAATGATCTGTTACCCAGAACCATTCGGCTGTGCCTGTCCTGCAGGTTACAGGGGACTAGATTGTACACAAGGTATTTGGTTAATATTATGGAGGAGAATATCAGTTTAGGCTTGTCCAATCATGCCTAAAAACACTATGAATATTGAACGCTGGGAATTATATGCCTATAAAACCTATGAAGGGGCCACTACAGACATGACAGGTAACTATATTTATTGCTGTGTTTACTGGAACACGTCAAGAGGATCACGTGATCTTCACTCACCTAATCGCTTGCGTGGAACTAGACAACTCCTGGCGGTTATATGAACTTGAAATGACCGTCGTATCGTTCGGGACTAAATGTAGACCACATCCACCAAGTTTCGTCACAATCCAACAAAGTTAGGGAAATTACTCAAATTTGAGCTGTGGTGACCTCCGCATGACATTAATGTTCTCCGAGATAAACTGTGGTTGAAACCGCAAATGTTTGAAAAATTACGAAATTTTGCACATTTGACCTCCAATGACTTGAAATGACCGCCATGTCGTTCGGGACAAATTGCGGTCCCCATCCATCAAGTTATGTGTCCATCAACCGAACTTGATATTCTCGCATGAAACATGTGAAATAGAGGGCAGCAGTCACGCAGCGATGCCCACTTTCGAACCCATCCAATATTTATCTAGGATGGACATGTGTGCCAGGTTCTGAATTGATCGGACTTTGCGTTGGGGAGTAATTGCGCATTGAGTAACCTTAGATTGGATTTTGTGCTCAATAAGTTTCATTATTATTATTCTAACCTATTATTATTTTCATTGATATAGTGTATACCCAACTGACTGTAGCCTCATACATTGTTCCATCTCCTCTAGAATGCGCCAATGGCACATATGGCTCCAATTGTGAGCAGCAATGTCCGATGTGCCCCATAGGTGCTGACTGTGTTGGAGACATCGGATACTGTGATAGTGAGTTTGTTTACTTTCACTATTCAAGTAGTTATTACTTTTCTTCATCATAAATATTAGCATATATGCTCTCATACCCAGGCACGACGAGCAATAACATTAATGGCCACTCGACTTGATGCCCAGGCTATCAGTACGGGTATACCGCAGGACACTAGAGAGACATTAGGTTTACATCACATACATACATGGAAATTACTTGTGACGCGCTCACCACAGCGACAGAAACAATACATAACCTACAAATATAGAATAAATAAAGTGACAAGAACAAATACGTCCTCAATTGCGGTGGAGACAGTTGTAGGCTACATGTGAGCAGTCCCCATAGCCAATTACACTCGTTAAAGGTACTCTTCTAACCAGTATCTGTAGCATAGAATCGAGTGGCGCGTACCATCGTAACACTTCACTGAAACCATATAAAATTGTGGAACAATATACAATTGTGGAACCATATACATATTGTGGAACCATATGAAGAATGTGGAACCATAGAAAAACTGTGGAATCATTTGAAGAGTGTGCTACCATAAGAAGATGATGGAACCATGTAGAGATTGTGGGACAATATAAGGAATGTGCATCCATATGAAGATTGTGAAACCATATAAAGATTGTGAAACCATAGATAAAGTGTGGAGCCATAAAAAGATTGTGGAACCATATGAGGAATGTGGAACCATAAAAATATTGTGGGACCAAATGAAGATTGTGCAACCATATGAAGATTGTGGGGCCATATAAAGATTGTGGAACCATATAAAAAATTGTGGTTTCATACAAAGATGGTGGAACCATATGAAAAATGTGGAACCATATAAAAAAAAATGGAGAACCATATAAAGAATATGGAACCAAATAAAGATTGTGGAACCGTATAAAGATTGCGGAACCATATCAAGATTGTGGGACCATATGAAGAATGTGGAACCATATAAAAACTGTGGAACCATATGAAGAATGTGGAACCATATAAAATCTGTGGAACCATATAAAGAGTGTGGGACCATAAAAAGATGGTGGAACCCTATAGAGATTGTGGAACCATATAAAGAGTGTGGATCCATATGAAGATTGCAAAATCATATATAGGTTGTGAAACCACAGCAAAATTGTGGAACCATATACAAAATGAGGCACCATATAACGATTATGGAACCATATGAAGATTGTGGAACCATATCAATATTGTGGAACCATACAAGTCTTTACCACAATCCATACAGCGGCTCTGTGAGAAAGCCAGAAATATTTTCGATTTGTCTATATATCCCAACACATGATCAAAATTCATGTAACGAACCTACATAAGAATGGAGAGCATACATGTCAAGGATTCGGAAACCGAATCAGCCATACACATATTACCACATAAACACATGGGCCTTGGTCTAAACATCAAATTTGCTTACGATTGCTAATAGACCTAGGCATACGTCGTGCTTATTAATGTCTGGACTGTTAGGCTACATATGACAATTAACATGTTTGGCAGGCCTAAATAAAGCTTACTGTTCATGTCGAAAGATTTGCAGCATAAATCCTCTTCGTAGCGGCCTATTTTCTGTGGTTATTCACCTGCCCGACTTTTACGATCCTTGTTGTAAAGTAGTCGGTCCTAATGGCTTAGGCTATGTGGAACTGTGCAATTTACCTTGTCATCGATGGATGACCTTGCCGAGTCGATAAATCATCAGATTCAGTGTTAGCAGCGATCAGAAGATCCTTCTATTATTTTGTTCTCTATCACTATGAAATGTTCCAGCTAAGAAAAGAGTCAAAAGAGGAGCCGCCATATAGATCCGAAACTTGGAAATCACACTCGACGAGCGAACTAAATATGCAATATCGAAGTAAATGGCGCTCAGCTGCTCCATTTTACAGATCTTGGGGCGTATCCTACACGCTTCGAATGGAATAGAAACGTGGCATGCCGCTAGCCGCTAGAATCCTCTCCAAATATGCACTTTTTGCATGGAAATTGTTAAGATAAAAAGATTTCCAGTGCTTTCCAGCCATATCTTATTGAATTTGTACACGGTGGTGAAACAAGTGAGCAGTTAAAGCACTAACTATATATTAGGAGTTGTCTGAACAGTAACGATACAGTTCCATTTTGTTGCGAGTGGTGGCCCAAATACGTTAGATGACATTTGTTGTTGAACAGTACTAATTTTTCACATTCTATATAGTTGTGCACCGCAAGCAGCATCTTGTAAGCTCAGGTGAACACATCATAGCACTTATGACTACATTTCACCGACTCAATTGTTATCGTTCTCCTGATACAGCCTGTTTGTCTAGCCCTTGCCTGAACGGTGGCTCCTGTTATTTGGCGACGTGGAACACGTACGGCTGTACATGTGCATGCGGATACTCTGGTGACAGATGCGAGATATGTGGTACAGTAGTAGCCTGGGGGTACCATGACCCGAACAAGTTAAGAGAAGAATCTAGTAGTAAAATAACTAAGAGGTTGGAGAAGTGGAATAGACTTGCTAGAAACATTCAGTGATATGTCCATGTTCATCCAGTGAAGTTTCATTGAAATCGAACAGAAAATTGAAGACAGGGTGTTATTATAGGCTACCATATCATAATCTTGTGCTCTATACCCCCTAATGCAACACCACAGCCATCACTCTTCAAAAACCTTCTCCTGACAGTCTAACGTTCGAATTAACATAATTCAGTTTCTCAGAGTCAGAAAACCCACAATCTGTCAATTGCTGCTTGAGAAAAGTTGTGAAATTGTCATAGTTGAAGGGTTTCGATGCATTCCTGCGGAATATATTGTTGTGACAGGAGTTTCTGATTCATATAATCTCTACATCTGAAAAGGAGCGTGCATACACGTTTGGCTGTGGTACAAACAGTGTGTGCTATTCGGGTCTAAGTATCGCTCGGGTCATGATACCCCCACTATACGTAGGTTAGGGTGAGTAGGGGTGGGGGTGGGGGTGTAATTTCATAAGCAAATGCTCCAGCCTTATGTACGATAAGGTTCGCATTAGAGACAGGATAGCAGCTGATTACTTTCACCATTTTAATTGGATCCTTAGCATTAAAATGGAGCACTGTGGTCTGAATATATTAACTTGTCTCTCGTGGAGCGCTTTGGGAAGCCCTGGGTTGGGTTTCGCGCTATGAAATATCGTGTATTAATATTTTTATTAGTTTTATTCATATTGCCTTGCCATGCTATATTTGCGGTTGTTGGCAGCGATCGCTCAATGTTGTAACGTTCGTTTGCTTATTTCGTTTTTCTCTCGTCTCTCAATCAGAACATCCAATCTTGACTAGCCCTCCAACGCTAGTCTTTAGTAACCAAACTACATTAACAATTACGTGGTTAGCTTGGGACGAAAGTTCGGGAGTTTGCGACTTGCCAGTGGTGGCGTACGTGCCCTACTACAAACTGACGGAGTCTTCCGATTGGATCAGAGGTGCGAATGTTACAGCCGGTGAGACACTCGAATACAGCGTACATATGCTGGAGGAAGATACAGACTATGAGTTTGCCGTATCAACCGTGAAAGAAGTAGGAGATGCTGTACGTTGCCAGCACCCCTCCTTGGTCGCCACCACACTCTGCTATGGTAACGTAACGTTTCAATGGCCGAATGAATCAGAATAGATTAGACTTGAGTGACGACATGCGAGTTGAATAATGCTTGAAAGAATACGGTAGTCATTGGGATATGCCCCCACTTACTCGTCACACGTGTTATTCGCCGTATATCACGATATAATGTTATCAAATAGTACTCGTATTCATACTACTTTAGTTGAAACGTAGGCAACCTATGGTCTCCTATGCCTCGAATTTCCCCGGTGCTCTCTGTGATGTGCACCTGGCAACTTTCGTTTGAGAGATGCAATATACATTTCACGACATCATCATTATTATTATTATCATTATTATTATTAGTGCCTTCTATTATTATTGATATCATCATTTCCCTTTTTCTGCTATTATTCATTTATTCGATATTATCGTAGCCCACGGTCAGGAATGAACAATTACACGTACTTACCTAATTAGGGCTACCACAAATGAAAACTCCAATTTGACCCTTGGTTACTATAACTCGTGCATAGGCCTATGACGGGACAGTTCCTGATCATTCTCACTGTCAAGGAAGTGATTCTTAGGCGAACGCAACCTCCATGATCGGAATAAAATGTCCTAATTATATTTGTTTGTATTTGGATTCATATAAATGTTATTCATTTATATGGGATAGGCCAATTCAGTGATGTGGTAGGGAATGGGAAACTAGATACGTGGGGTCGAATCGCGTTCTCAATTTTGGTATTTCGCACCTCATAATTGTATATTCTACGTGGAGTTATTGTCCTCCACGTGTTGACAATATTACTCATACATCAGCTGAAAACCTGATTGCGCAAAAACGTGTGACGTTAAACGGGGAGACCACAGAAGATTTCTTTGATGTATTCTATTTATCGTATTGTGCTCGGAAACTAAGCGTTCTGCACAATTCTATTGTCATGCAGACGGTTTTTTTCTCTGGAAAATAATGGTCCTTATCTATTGACATTAGGACGGAGAGAAAAAAATGTAACCATTTTCTAGGAAAACGAAGTTAATTGAACATAAAATGCTCATAAAGACTACATTGACTATTGTACTATGGGATGCAGTCTATATTGCGCATTGCACATGGCATAAACTTTTGAGTCACAACCCGGTAACGGATTATCCCATGATGCTATTCCTTTTCAACAATATAGGCTGCTGGGGCCCGTCGGCTGCGCACCTAGACTAATGTTCTAAGATACAATAGTTACACAGTGCAATTGCCCAATCAATCAGAACCCTAACTTTCGTTCGATCTTGACAAGCTAAATTTCATCAAGCAGGAACTTTATGACATTTTCGTATCCTAGTTACATTTTTAATTACCAACAAGTTTCTGAACATACCTCCTCCAAAATCGAACCAAAATCTTCCAAGGAACAACTCCCGATACGTACACCTCAATCCTAACGAAAGTTGTAATAGTTTACAATGTGATTATCGATGAGCCTAGGCTTCTGGTGTTTGTTTACAAGCTGCAGGTCAGGTGACCTCTCCAATGATTATTAGCACTGAAAAGTTAACACACATGTGTTTTGAATTTAGGGGATAAATACGAGGGTTGCCGAGGTCTCTCATTGTATTTAAGACCGATGAGTTCGTCATCGTAGACATTGAAATAACCGGAGCGCAGCTGAGGTTATTTGGTTTACGATTACGTCCACGATTACTGTGAGAGTATTCAAAGACGGTAAAAAGGTCATTTTCCATCGGATTTTAGAAGTTCATAATAAAATCTCTCAGACAGCTGGGTGACGTTACAATTCAATACCACCTGAATTTAATATCGTCGGGGCAACATCACATACTGTACATTACTTTTACATAATGTATCATCGCAAGGAACAATTAGGCCCAGCTGTGAGGTTGCAAGTAAATTTGATACGCACTATCTACGCTAAGTCTATCAAGAACGGTTTACATCACTCGCTACGAATATTCCAAGGGGGAGACGGAAATAGTCTGTTACTGCTCGTCCGACGGCACACTATCCCAACTTTGACAGTGAAATATGTATTCAATACTGAAGATAAGGTTGGGAGTCTGTTAGGAATATAACACATTCTTCGATGTCTGATTTCAGTGATGAAAACAGTACGAATGTGACGTGATTTGGTGTGTGGGCTCGGCGTTGTTATATACTGTGGTGAACTGTATGCAACTTGCTAGGCGTGTGAATCACGTTCAGTTTAGTGTTGACATTACAACACGCTAGCCTGCAGTATGTACATAACTAGTACTGTCTGCCGTGAGTGACGTCATAATGACCGCTATTTGAAGCAGGGAACAATCCAGATTTTGCATTCACGCTAGGATGACTGATTGGTTGCTAAAACAATCTCCCTTAACACAATGGTTCGGTAGCCATTCTCCTTAGTCTTTTCAGACAAGCTGTGCAGGGTTTGAATGGCGATTCGGAACTGGTCTCGAATGGTCTGCTCAAGTCAGCTCAACCAATCAAATCGCAAGAAACCAATGAAGGTGTTTATGAATGTGGAACACATAGGTTCGGCTGATTACAATCTGGCATCACGCCACCACTTCATATAGAAATAATGTAGTGCGCGAGCGACGGGCCCCTACTGAGATCTAAATCGGACCAAAGTCCCTTTGAGAAAAACACGGTAATTACTCATTTGTGTGCTTGGAAGCAGAATTTTATTCCAGGTGTATGTAACTGTGAAGTGAAGAACTCTGAGGCATTACAACTCTTAGGTGCGCAGCCGACGGGCCCCCCTTCATACATTCAAGCCTATGAGCGTGGTAGCCTATAGTTGGCTAGACCGCAAGAACGTCGAGCTGGTAATCCAGATGTTACCGGTTCAAGTCCGCACCCTTGAGCAAAGTGCTTTATCCTGATTGCTCACAATGAGGGGTGGTGATTTGTATGCTGCCGTCTGCATGTTATGACCCCCTCATTCACATTGAGGTCACGCGACAGGCCTACAGAGGCATTACTTTGGTCTGTGACCTGGTGAGGGTTTGCAGCTGACGAGTGTTGTGACCAGATATGCACCTTTGCCGGTATGGGATCGGTACCCGTGTCCTTCGGGTCAGCCAAGATTGGGAGGTGCGTCCTCGAGATCCATTAATCGAGCTGCATCTGTGTGACCCTGACCTCCATTTGACCCTTCCCGTTTTTTATGCAGAATCATGTTTTATTGGATATTTTCCGATGTCAATGTCACCTTCCGATCAAAACGCACCATGATTTGACATCGTGTGACCTTCGTGTGCAGAGTTTTCGGAGGTCAGAGTTTTTGGTAAAAATTAGCACAGTTCGGGTGTTCGCAGAGATTTTCATCAGTGTTCTTGGGGATCAGTGGGTCGAACAGCTCATGATGACGAGGTCAAGAGGTCGAAGGTCAAGTCTCAAGAAATATGCTTGTTTTAGGCGTATACAATAACATAGACGATACTAACTCCTTCGTCAATCAGACATCCGATGTTCAGTTACAAGGGGTCAAACCGTCAAAGGTCGGTTTTGATACTATTTTCACAAATGCATTGACATATGTTTTGTTTTCAGGATTGCATCACTTCGAGAGAAGCATTCCCATACAAATACACCATATCACCAGAGGTCATGTAAGGTCAGTTATAGACAGGAAACTGCCAGAAAATACATTTATTCGTGTCGAATATGGCTGATATATTGAGACACGTTGCATGTCGTGGAAGGTACGATTTTCCATGGAAAAGGTCATATCATCAAAGGTCATTAAGGGTCACTTATGGATGATAGAAGAAGCTGAAATACTCAGTCCTACATCTTCTTGGAATAGTTGTGAATAGTTGTCGAGATCATTTCCAAACACAACTGACACTCCATCCAAGGTCTTCCAAGGTCAGTTAGAGGTCAAAATCTGTTGATCTTGCCATACTATGATACCAAATTTCCTAAAAGATTTGGTAGTGCGTCATTGTGATCCATTAGTCCAACCGCCTCTGTGTGAGATTTGAACTACACATGACCTTTACCATTTTGTCATGCCTGATCATGTTTTTATGGCCATTTTCAGTGGTCAATGTCACCTCCGGATCGAAGCGAGGCATGATTTGACCCATGAGTGACCTTTGTGTGCGAAGAAGGTCTGAGTTTTTGTTTAAAAAAACATCGCAAGGAATCATAGTGGCCTTGGGCTCTTGTTTTTCTTGTTTGTCCGCAACAGCTCCGGAAGATGTGGAGGTATCAATGGTAGGCAGAGTCAGCGTCAATGTATCGTGGGAGGTAAGAACAGCTACGGTATATGTATTATATAATTGGGGTATAATTGTGACGAAATATGATGTTGATTGAAACAATGCTAAATTTTCTCACGATTATCCTATTTCAGCTATCACTATTCCTGGAAACTGATGAAACCCTAACCTATTTCCCTCAGTCGTTGGTAGAATATAATCATTTATACTTTAGTTGAGCCATGTCCTCGCTCTCGAGTTAACTTAATGATCTGGTTTCCCACCAGCTGACTGAACTTTCATGGTATAATATACTGATCACTGTTACACACAATGGCGTACATGGCAATGAGGGGGGAGGGGGTAAAACCTGTTCCACTCCCCGCATGACATTAGTAGCCAAAATATTCTAAACACGAACAATATTTCCTATTGACCAATCGAAGTTAAACTGCTGTTTCGGGCGATAGCAGGTGTCCAGTGGCTCGTAAATTCATCTTATTTGACAATAGGGCTGCTAAGGCCATTTATAAGGTGTTACTGACTTCGAATAGTTCGGGAACTCCCTCTTGAACATGCTATGTTGCATTATTAATCTCCGATAGATCGATATCGACTGGGATGTTTCGGATTCTTTTGCCAGGATTGCAGAATGAGTGGCCCGAGTATTCCGCTGCCCTCCATTCCCAATCTCAAATGAATTACTCCATTCCCCAGGCCAATCCGAACGATACAGCGTGCAGGATATCTGGTTTTACCGTCTTTTACGTGAAAAATGGCAGCACGGACTCCCCTAAATCGGTCCCAGTTGATGGAACTGATACATGGACACTGGTCACTGGCGATTCCCTGGAGAATAACGAAACGTACAGTTTCTGGGTGTGTCGGGCAACCTGTGGGGAATTGGACGGACCGCCCAGTGATGTAGTCGACTTCTCAATCCCACAAGGTATGTTATAAATTGCTGTCATAATTATACATGGCGTCGGTCTGACGTAGGCTACGTCATTGGTTGAACTTTGCATGGCACCATTGCGTGCGGTAGCCATTACCTTCATTTTTTAATATAAAATATACATATCACTCACTCACTCAGTCCTATGACTATGGGAAGACATAACGGCGGGAGCTGACATATTCCTCTACGCATATTTGTCAGCAGCAATGACAAGCGGGTGCGACATGTCGAAGCCGGTCTAGTCATCTACGTTGTCGGGCTAGTTCTTCCTCCAACGATCACGTCTGCGGACGCCCTTCGCAATACCCTGGGGTAATACCTACATGGAGAGGCTGTCATGTAGTCGTTAAATATGCGATAGGAGGGGTTTGTATGGGCCCACCAGGTATTTGACCATTCCTCGAACACATAGTCGTTGATATTACAGTCAATGCATGGGGTACCAGGTAGTTTTCTGAGACATTTAGTCTCAGAATCCTGGATTCTTCCCTCGTTTTCAGCCAGGAGCAATAAACAGATGAACCGCCTAAAGGCTCATTTTCACGATTGGATTTTTCACCGGATTTCCCGTGCGGTTCGTACGCGCTCGTGTTTGATTGGGCATCACGGAGAAAATATCTGCGCGCGTTACGATATGGCCAACCAAACACGAGTGCGTATATGTTTAACGTGTAAATGAGCCTTTACATCCTCGACGCTTTTGGAGACGACAGAAGTGGTTCCTGATCATAATATAATGCGTGACTGCGTTTAGGTTCGCGAACACTCACAGATACATATTTCGATGTGTTAAATTACTATTGCTCACATAAGATAGTACCATAAGTTGCCCGACTGGCACATGTGCTTGTTTTGTAGCTGCTATGTCCCAACCAGACAGCGCTCCTTCTATTCTTCTAATTAACATTAATTCTTCTAATAATAATGATAGTTTAAAGCAGTCGAAATTGAGAGTGCAACAAAGTTCAAATGCTAACATAAACCATACGTTGTCTGACCGGCACTTGTTCCCGCTCCATAGCTGCCGTAGGCCTACACCAATCAAACATCCTTCATACTACACTCGCTATCACTGTTATCAGTCGGAAGTCTATGAGGTCATTATTGCGCAACATTTTACCGTTTTTGCGTGTAACCATCCTCGCAAAATGTTAAATCTGTGACCTTATTTTTAGTGACAATTATCACAGCCTGAATCATTATTGTTTTTCGAAAGACGAACATACCATGACAAGTACAGTTAAACTAAACAATATGCACAACAAAAATCTAAATTTATGTGGACAAACATTGAAGGAACGCTTATAAGGCGGCATGAACACGCGCATGGTTCCTGCTTACATCAAAATAACTAGTGAAGAATAAGGTGTTACCTGGCAATCAAATTCCATTTTTTTGGAGCTCTGATACGAAGATAGCAATGCTTTTTCTGGTGACTTTTCCCCTAGGTCCGGCAATGCAACACTAACTTCCTATGCTGAACTTGAGTCAGTGTGTAATAATAATAATAATAATAATAATAAGGACTTGATAGAGCGCCTAATGCAAAAGCCTCTAAGCGCTTCACACACCTAAAAAAACGAAAACAAAGACAAACGGAAAGAGACAAAAATGAACATAGAAAAACAGCAGGATGGAAACAAAGGTGTCAAGCAGACAGGAAATGCTGTGTGAAGAGATGAGTTTTGAGACGTGACTTGAAAGAAGCCACAGATGGTGCCGAA
>JAUOBX010091841.1:0-12955 GCA_032360705.1 Eupentacta quinquesemita
ACTGTACCAGTGTTGTCTTCCAGGACTTGCTTTACATTGCCTAGCCATTGGTATTCTTCATCAGTCTGCTGTTTGCAGTATAATAGTGCGGTGGCAAAGGGTGACAGTCTTGAACCGTGCATCCGCCTTCACCAGTGTAAGAGGGAGATAGCAGTACCATGGAAGGAGTCTTATGTTGTTGCACTAGGGTTGCGATCTATGTGTCCACAGCAGCAGTTGTGAACACTCCGTCACACATTCTCGGAGTGCATACCACTTGTTCTTTATGAAACTGTTAGCAGACATTGTTGCCCATCTGTGCTCGTTAATTTCGGTGGGTAGGCAATTATGAGTTTCGGGATGATTTTTTGAATTGTTTCCACAGATTCTGGCCAAACTAAGTTGGGAATGAGCCTAATGCCATGCATTCTGCTGAGAAAACATATTTAGCTAAATAAGAGTACCAAACTTGGTGGGTGGGGGGTTTGGTGCTGGATATTTCTGAACGTGTTCGGCATTCGTTCGGCATTTTGATGTTAACAAAAATTGGGAGGACATTTTGACACTTTCCCTGCACTAACAACCCTAAAAAACCATCAAGTGAAAGCTTATTATGTCTTCTTTCGTACTAGCTATTTTCCAAGTGTGGGCGACTATGTAATGTCGAGCAGCCATTTCGAAATCCAATATGGCAGCCCATCAGTGAATATACGCAATAACAGATTGTAACTATCAGATTCCTTGCCACCAAAAACATACATTTAGACACCAAAATAAGGTGAATAGCAGCATTAGACCCAGAGATAATCGCAAATGCAGATATTATATGGCGGCCATTTTGAAATCCGATATGGCGGCCTATTGGTGAGAAAAAGCAATGCAGATTGTTACCATCGAATTCCTGGCCCCCAAAACATACTTTTAGACAACAAAATGGAGTAAATTGCAGCATTCGACCCATAAATGATCGCAAATGTAGATTTCAAATGACGGCCATTTTGAAATCCAATATGGCGGCCCATTGAGGAAAATAAACAATGCAGATTGTTACCATCGAATTTCTAGCCCCCCAAAACATACATTTACTCATTTAGACACCAAAATGGATTGGATAGCAGCATTAGACCCAGAAATATTCACGAATGTAGATTTCAAATGGCGGCCATTTTGAAATCCGATATGGCGGACATAGAGAGGGAATTTCCAGTAGCCCAATATCCAACAATGTTTGTAATAGGTTAATGTCCATGTGTGCCAAATTTGGTGCTTGTATCACAAAATGCACAATAGGTTGGCTATGCCGCCCCACTACTACTGTAGTGAACTAGCGAATGTATTGTTAAAAAACCCACCAAGAATCGCTACACCAACTATTTTTCATCAGAAAATACAGCTGATACACATAAATGATGTCCTGAAAAACAGTTCCTAACACGTTGATCGAATTACTACAAGGTAAAATCTCTCCCATTAGTCGTTGAAATTGTCTCTGAAAATGTACTGATGTTGTGTACAGAATGTGCAGGCAGTATGAATGTGTATAGACTCGGTTCGCTGTTTTCTTCCAGCCTGAATCTATCCATACACAGCAACAAATAATATCCCTAATGGCTGCGAGAATATAACAGAGGTGAAAATAAGAATGGAACAACTTCGCAACTAGGATATTAATCACCTGAAGGAATATCTGGTAACCGTAGGAGGTGCATGATTCAGGCGAATATTTGGCAAAGATTCCAGTGATTTGACTTATTTTTACTCAGAATTGAATCCCCCTGAACGGAATGTTTGCAAGATTTATTTGTCATCATAATTATTGCTATTATTATTCCAAGTGGTTAACACACCCATGACATCTTGACTGCCACGCAATCACCTTGATTGAACATGGTTTACTAACACAAACGACGTTTGCATAACTGTTCAATCACTATCCAATTACATAATCTGGAATTAGCCCGATATTGACTGGAATCGCTCGATTGTAAGCGAAGAGTGGATTATGCATGTCCCGAATGCATCGGTTCTAGTTACTAGCATCATGAATTGGGTGGAGCTTCAGCTAGTTTCCTTCGATTAATAATGATGGAGCTTGACAATGTTATAATAATAACTTTTTTCTCTCACATTTTGGATAGCATGCTCATATATATTTGGAAAGTTATTTGGACATGATTCACCAACACAAACGAGTTGTGCATGACGGACCTATCCCTGTCTGATATTTACATAATCTGGAACTAACCTGAATTAACCGGAATAGCGGAAATGGCGGATTTCGCATTGAAGTCAGGCAGAAAGTTGATTATACAAGTCATGAATGTATTCGGAGTAGGTTGCTGACATCTCTAACTAGGATGTCATGTGACATTGAATAGCAAACAGTATGAACGTATGATCGATAAAATGAACGTTGCATTTCCCACTATCACCGTCTTCCCGCGATATAGCGAGGATTGATTCGAGGCCAATGATGGCCAATCATCCGATTCCCCAATCTGACAAATATATAAGTAGTATCAGGTGTAAGAACTAATTGTCGCCAACTAAGTATGTTACACAACACCTAATTAGGCCTATTCGACAATTATCGATGTTAACTGCTGGGGTTGCTCTGACAACTTTCGCGGGGTTCTCGTCCTCTCCGAACATGTTCTGTACATGAAAGCGAAGCCCTGTACACACAATATCAGCAACGCGATTTGAAATAACGTGGATATTGTTCACGTGATGGCGGTTGGGCATCCTCACCAACATTGTACGATATTTGCTGTGTATTCTACGGTGTTATTGTTATGTCATAGGTACTGAATATTCATCACATTTGCATAGGTTTGCATACACTCCAACTCGTAGCAACTGTGTACAGGCCAGGTGGATATCAGAATATAATATATCATGGCATATCATGTGGACGCCGATCAGTGAAGACCGTGCCTCCACTGTTATTAATGTTGTGTCAACTTCAAGTTACTGTTTCTGGTTAGAGATATAACAAGATCCACTAACTAAGATATAACACATTTGTGGTGCAGTGAAGATTATGTGAATATTGCTACCGTGCCCGCTCCCTTCAATTAAACGATATCAATCTGACCTTCAATGAACTGAGATCAAGAACTAATCATCCACTGTGGTAGGATATGGAGTGATTTTCAAGATAAGATAGATTCTGTGTCCACTGAATGTAGACGAGTATAGGCTTGAGAGGCAATTAGCAGATGAGATCAGAAGTTGTTTGTATTTCAAACTGTCATTAACGAAGTATATAGAAATAGCAATTAATTTATTACTAGGCGACACAGTGGGATCAGTTTTAGACGTGCTTCATCGTCTGACCTCGCCGAAGTACCAAAGAAACAACCACACACAATAACTCAGGAAAATGTGAATAGTTAACCAATCGGGGAGTGCTCGACGTCTTCCCATGTTGCTGCTAAAAAAAAAAAGTTCTCGTTTCAAACCTAATGTTATTCACCGGTTTAGTCAAGCTAGGTATGTGCACTCTACACCTTATTAGGCTTATTAAGCTTGTTAGGCAGTTATTGTGTTTACAGGGATTTCAGACTTATCTCCGTTAGCGACAAGGGACATAACCCCAAAAGAATTATGGTAATTCAAAAGTATGAGCTCACCGTACTAATGGAATGTTATACCGAATACAGCTGACTTATCCAGTGGATGTTGTCCCCAGACAAATTCAACTTTTGCAAAACACTGCTCAAACTGCTCCCTTAAAAGATGAGGCCCACCTACCATTCAATTAAATATTTTGTAATAAATCCACTGTCAGTTGTTCCGTTACACAAACAACAAATTATTTGCGAAACCGGTACTCTAATACGACAAGTTTACACATTTCGAAATAATTTCACACGGTTGGCAAAATTGACAGTGTAAACTTGACATAAACCGGCGTGCCCCATTCAACTTCCAGCTGCCAAATATTGGGGATATGTATGTGAATCGCAGTTTGGGGTCTAGTAACTCTGACATTTACCTGGGATATTGTATTCGCTCTGCTTGTATCTACCTTCGACCGCAACATTGATATTGTTGCCTGACGGCTGACGCACTTGGGTAATAATGATGGATTTGCGGTGAATGCATTACTGTTTTTATGTAGTATATGGGATATCGTTACATATATCCCTTATATATAATATGAGCGTATAGGATTTGAAACCAGAAAACCAGGAGGCTTAGTGAGTCCTTGACTGCATTGATCTCTAATGGCCTCAACAATATGAATCATGTTCTCTATTTTATGGGTGACTCACAGCACAATTGGGTTCTCGTAATCGTCTGCTCAGATCAGACGTATGGTGATAACACGACCTTCAGACTATGCTGACCTCAGATAACCTCTTATCGATGCCAAAACAATGAAACGCATGTTCTAATCATGGGGATCCCACATGCCAAGTATTATCTTTATCTATTCAGGTGGAGTCCGGTTATTGTGTTAACAAGCTAAAATTTGCAAAAGTATTGATTTTCACAATTTGTCTTTTCTCCCTGAAAATGAACCCTGTCTATATCAATAGGCAAATGGTGCTGTCGTAGCTGCTATCAATTTTCACTCTCGTAATCGTTGATGTCAGTTACACCCTAACAGCTATTGAATGGTGGATGCACCTAACTTTTCTAATTAGGTTATAACATTAATAATAACAAATAATTCAAGTCCTTCAGAACCTTCACAAGTTCTTCAGAACAATGCTGCTCGCCTTGTGACCAGATCTTCGAAACGCGCACACATAGCTCATGTATTACGTGAACTCCACTGGTGCCTTATTCGTGCGAGGATTATGTTCAAGCTTTCATACACCATCTTCAGGGCTTAGAACGCAGAAGCACCAGAGTACCCAACAGATCTGCTCAAAAATACGTTCCTCCTCGTCGACTAAGGTCCCAGGATGAAGGGACGCTGGTAGAGCCTGTCTACCGGTAAACTAACTTCAGTGACCAGGCTTTCGCAAATTTGGCACCACGCCTGTGGAAAGACGTCATCGTGAATGGAAACGCCTCTATTTCGGTGCAACTTACAGCTGCTGATTCCAAGAGGGAATTAAAGACCTTACTATTTGACGAATATTTCAATTAGTTTTCTTCAGGGGGCGCATTTGAACATAGTGTTGCACAATGGATATTTGCGCTTTATGATGAAAAGAGTGAAACTCTTTTGCGCAGGCTCAAGGAGCATGTCTTTGTATTTTCGCATGCCGCTGCGGTCATATCAAACTCCACAATCAACACCGAGCCTGCTCTGGATAAGATAGCCTTTCGGGCTAGTCTCCTCTATGGTGGCCGAAGTCATATCTTGAGTACTGAAAGGAAAAAAGAGGCTTCACGGTAACTCAAGTTATCAACGTTTGTATCAGATGTTATGAAAGCATAAGAGATCGCATCATTTTGCAATTTTCTATAGTGTATCATATTCAGCACTATACATTATAATGCTTCCCCAAAACGTTCCCAAACAATAACAATTGAATTACTTCAACAATTAATAACGCTGAAGGAGGCAAACACAGGCGGACCCGATTTTTGATCAAATATGTGTGTCAAATAAATCTCTAGTTGTCCACATGCTGTCATAGAAGGATGCGAATACGTACCATGCATGGTGCAATAACATGGTTGAGGGAAAATATAGGCTTCACGTTAACTCAAGTTATATTCGTTTGTATCAGCTGTTATGAAAGCATGAAACATAGCATAATTTTGAAATTTTCTAAAGCGTATCATATTCAGCACTATTAATTAATAATTATAATGCTTACCCAAAACGTTCCTAAACAACAACAATTGGATTACTTCAACAAATAATGACGCTGAATGAGGCAACCACAGGTGGATTCGATTTTTAATCAAATATTTGTGTCAAGAGTTTGCTCAGTCGAGGCATCAATTGCCATCATCGACACAAACAAATGATTGAGTGAAATTGAGTAACAGAAACAGTAGCACAGTCATCGTGGCGCACATTAGTAAACGAGATTACACGATCCTGTTTTTTTTCATTTTTCTCGGATACTACAATTCAGAATGTCAACCATATCCTTGCAACGTTACAAATAAATCTCTAGTTGTCCACATGCTGTCCACAAACAAATAATTGAGTGAAATTGAGTAACAGAAACAGTAGGACAGTCATCGTGGCGCACATTAGTAAACGAGATTACACGATCCTGTTTTTTCTAATTTTCTCGGATATTACAATTCAGAATGTCAACCATATCTTGGCAACATTACCAATGAATCTCTAGTTGTCCACATGCTGTCATATAAGGATGCGAATATGTACCATACATGGTGCAATAACATGGTTACGCTGAACATCAACTCATTCAGAAAAGTACTCGTGTCAAGTATATTGCTAAATGAGTCAGAGTGGGAGTAGACGTTGGTAAATTGAACTACCTAGATATCCTAAAATAGTAACTCGGGTAAGACATGGAGAGGCGTAAGAAAGGTTATTCCGGAGTAAATTGAATGTAAATATATTCAGGAATCTCCTATGCATATATCAGACCCGAAGGCATCATAGATGTTTGTCACAAACAACGCAGACAGATATATGCCTTTGCTGGATACCATACGCGTACTCACGGCACCGACAACTACCAGTATTCTCGCCAATCAGCCAACCAATTCACTTAATTAGGAGCGATGGTGGACGGGTCTATTTCAAATTACACACAATAACTGCATAACAACCTAAATGGCTTTTATTGACAGCGCATAGTGTATAATAATATGATTGTGTCTATTGTTCGAGCAATGTATTGGATAATGAATCAGCGCTAGCCAATAACAACACATTTTTTTCTGATGATCGCTTATGGAGTACCGGTACAAGTTGGCCAACAGGTTGGCGGTAGAGCCATTTTCCCACCTTCACCTCTAAGCGTGCGCGAAGAGTCTTCCTATGATCGCGCTCTCCCTCACCGAGAGTCGTGGTCGTCATTGATGCAGTCCCGAACTTCGCTATCAACGAAGAGATACCAGCTCCGAGTCAGCTCCGAGTCAGCTTTGCGGTAGTAAGCGTTGTTAACTGTGCCCTACTTTTGATGAATTGATAATAAAACAAACACCATATGTGTGACATCATTCCGTCGAAATATAATAATTGCAAGTACCACATTTCGACTTAGCTAGTGTAGGCTCCTCTGTCGGCAGTACGAATCGAGTAATTGATCAATTAATGAAGGAAGAGAGGTAAGTTAACAATGTCATCGACATCGCAGGGACAAACGGCGATGTAAGAAATACGCAGTCGCGATAAATTAATTGCTGGACGCTAGGTATCTGCCTTCCGTTCGGGGCGCCCCTACTCACTGACTAATTGGCTCTTTCAACTGATCTGAAATTAGCCTGGTGTAAATGGTGTTTGTCTCTTGTCGTTATAGTAATTCCCAACCCTTTGCTGGCCTACAACGTCATGATTTCACTGCCTTGCGTCATTATTTGATCAAAGCACGACGTTATATTCACATCATGCGTAAGCCCGGTAAAGTCAGATTCCCGCGCAATGTTGAATAACACACAGAAAGACGCGCGAAGAAAATTAGGATGGATTACTGTTGTCGCTAATGAATGGTGCTTCCTGCAACTTCAGCCCATAAATATCGTTATAGGCATAACATTCTAAGAAGGAACACGTCACAAGAGGTTATTCTATATATGCGGGAAGATGTATTACATATCATGAAACACATTGACATATGACTTATGCCCAGTTCTTTCGATCCCGTATACACCAGTACCGTACGGGATTTCATCTGTTGCATGGCGTGGTGATGCACGCACTCGATTTTTGTCCGCTCTACCTGGTACATACAGAATATACATGACAATCGACGTGATTGAGGAGAGGTGCAGATGAAACCCCGTTTTCGTGTCATGAGGGTGTTGATTGATAGATCATTTGGCGGATGATACCCCGGTGTAACCTTCCCCGTAAATATCCAATAAAAGCATTATACAAAAATGAGGATAATTTGAATAGTCCATGAACGTGTAATAATATGTAAATACCAAGCGATTATGCGCCGCCATGCTTAATAACAGTAAAACCGTCCGTGGCGTGTTCGTGGCCCTCACTCGAATATTTCATTTATTTTCAAGTGTTTCAATTTTTGTCACCAATTTGTACACCTCTAATTTGTATACCACATTTTGTCACGTGCAACCCCTTTTTCACGCCCGGAATAATGTAAAAAATACTGATGTCACGGCTATTCCCTGCTGGCGTAATTATGAGTGCTTGAACTATCAAAGAGGAAGATATGAAATACGCCACAAGTCATCTAAAATTCAAACTACTGCTGACAGTTATCTACACGGAATCTGTTCAATTTTAACACACATTCACGTGTTATGATCAAATAATTCATAATAGATATATATATAATATACATATATATATATATGAAATTGTGGCTGAAGATCGGAAATCTGGAAGTAGTGAAAAGCACATGGCTCTACCGAGGGACATGATACATTCCCCAATGGGATCTGCATCTATTGTATGAACAGCACTAGTTCGATATTGATGCGTTATCCCCCCTTACAGAGATCAATGACGATACATTCCGATTTGAACACTGTTCAAACACATACAGGGATCTGTGAGATACTTTCAAACATCGTATTAGATAGGAATCGGGAGTACCTGTGATGGGTATAGTGAATATATATATATATATATATAAAAATTGCGGCTGAAGAACAAACATCTGGAAGTAGTGAAAAGCACATGGCTCCACCGGGATTCGAAACGCGGACGATCACATAAAATCGTAATAACTGCGAGGGACACATTTCAAACTGCGCTCAAATGCAAGCTGTCATGCAGGCCACGCAGCTGGCAGTAGGAATTTAGTTATGGAATAGACAATTGAGACAAATAGATTGATCTACAATGTCTTCGACACTGGGAAGGCCAATGACGAAGTTGAGTATGTTCAACGCAGTTCAGTCAATGTTCTACAAGACGCAAGGTGAGTATCCGCCTCCCGTTCAGGTCACACTTGCACATGTCACACTTACTAATTGGCTCGTTTACTCGATCTAATATCATCCCGGTGTGGAAGTGTGTGTTTCCTGTCGTCAGTACTTCTCAACCCTTTGCTGTCCTACAACGTCATGATTTTACTGCCTTGCGTCATTATTTGAAGCACGGCGATATATATATATACCATGCGTGAGCCCGGTAAAATCAGATTCCCGCGCAACGTTGAATAACACATAAAAGGACGCGCGAAGAAAATTAGAATGGATTACTGTTGTCGCTAATGAATGGTGCTTCCTGCAACTCTAGACCATATATCGTCACGGGTATTACATCCTACGAGGGAACTCGTCACAAGAGGTTATCCTATACGTGCGGTTAAAGGAGATGTATTACATGTCAAGGGATGCATTGACATGTGTCTCATAATGCGTTCTCTCGATATCGTAGATAGTATGTGTATCAGCTATTGCGAACAAAAACCGTACGTGGCTTCAGCTGTGGCGGGGTGATGTACGTACTCATTTTGTATTTTGAATTTCGCTTCCTCTACACGGTCAGGACGGTAAATATGTAAGAAAGAACGGATCGTGACAATCGACGTAGTTGGAAATAGGTGCAACCGAAGACACGTTTTCAAGTCACTAGGGTGTTGATTGATCGATCATTTCGCAAAATGCATCCAGTCGATAGGCCTATTTGGAGGGTGTGAGACAACTTTTTCGATAGGTGACTCAGTTCTGGAAATAACTGGAGTCAGACTTATCACTCAGCGAGATAGTATCCTCCCGCATCGATTAGCATCATCAAGATGTAGGACTGTTTATTGATTAAAAAAGTATCCATTCAGTCTACCGAATCGAAGCTTTTAATGCAATTAAATCAAATGCAAATATGCATTAGATGATACGCCGGGGTAACCGTTCTTGAACATCCAGTTGAAGGAATATGTGTTTGAGATAATTCAAATAGTTCATTGGCCTATATATGATGCATGTAAGATGCGAATACCACGGAACCATGCGCCATACTCGCTGAAATAGGGAACAGTAACGGTTCCAGGGCCCTCAATCGGATATACCAAATTAATGGTGTATCGTTCCGATTTCCATCTTCCAAAAAATGGTATACCTCCTGATGTTTTCTTCCGAACCGCTGTATATCGGGAAAAACTAAAATAATATACTGGTACCCATGTTCCAATCAATGCCGATTTCCTAACAGATATGCAACTGAATAGAAAACATGATCACTATATGGCCCATTAAATTGTAATAATAACTCATTATACTTACTGGGGTGGAGCACGAATTTATAAATTGCACACTATTGCACCGTGCTGAAGGGCGCCACTTTAATCTGAAACAGATAGTCAATAAGCCGATAAAAAACTCGCCGTAATTAACGGTCGTAAACGATTCGCATTCAGCTCGCGATGAGGAAGACACGGAAAAAACAGATCAATTATGAGATGCTCAGACTCATCTTACGTGGATTAGCTTCACTGCGATTTGAAGCCGCGTATACCATCGACAATGAATCAAACAAGGATTGTGGTATATTTGCAGGAGCCTTTCTTAACAGTGTGCGCACATATCGATCTTCATTGCAGCCTTCAACGACTAAAACTGATAGTAATCATGATATGATACACAGTCCTCATACAGCACTATATTCCTTATCAATGCTACGTTCGAAGCGCGTTACGGACGTTACTCCGATAACAGGTGAAAGTCAGGTTTTTATGACAATCAAAAATAATAAGTTATAACTATTTAGGTATCCACAGGTTTCAGATAACGACTCGGTGCAATGGCCTGGAAAATTGCAAGGAGGCGCCTTGCCCAGTACACACTGACGAACACTCGATCATAAAACGAGGCCCTCTGGACTGAGCTGTTTAATTCTCCTCGTAATCATCTGACGTCGTCATATATGGTACATTCGTTAACAGCATGTATGGCTGCGAATCTTCATGTCCATTTTGTACCAGTAGGAGTGCCTTAGAGCACTGCTCCCGTGAGCCAGTCGAACGTTTTTATCCGACGGACTACCAGAGGAAAAACGTGTCCCAAACGGGCACATGTCTAGGTAAATTTGCTGTTTGCCAACTGACTAGCCAACGGGATATAGAACTTTTGTTGCGAGGCGGTATTATGGATCCTGATTGCTGAATTATCCGAATGGTACTTGATAGAATCGCGAGATCATGAAGAGGAGCAGAACAACCGGAAATACGTAGCGTACTCCGGATGTAACAATTGAATTTCTGCAGTGGTCCAGGCAAGTCAACAACCTCTAATGGTATCACCGTATTATTACTTCATATCCAAAAAGTGACACCATGAAATAACCATGAAGTATTGACCTACTTTAACGATAAGAAGGCTCAGAATGAAGTGATAGTGCAGTGCTGTATGCCACACGGATATATTAGGGCCAATCCAAGGGCACAGCAGAATGGGCTGCCAGTATTCAGTACCGTATACCTCAGTAATGTGAGCACCACATTGCAAGGTAACATATATCAATGTCACAGTGCCCCAATATCGCTATCAATCAAACGAAGATGTATGCTATCGCACTGACTCTGTACTCCTAAAATGGTTACACGACGCTATAATCATACGCACTCGAATCACCGTACACTCACTGTATTGACCACTGAACCTGCGGCTGGCAGTCGTGATTGAGTCCAGTGCGTCCTGTGAGAACTCAGATCTCATTTGAGGTATTTTGAATAATAGAAAAAAGGAAATTGTTGACATACATTAAATCAAGGCTAAATACGATAAGCATGAACATGATGAAGCACAACATGAAGTGTTGTTGGGGGATTGGCAATGAATGAAATATAGATAATTATCGGCTGTCAAAAAGTCCCTGCCATTGCACCAACATGTTCGCATGCGAAGTACTCCCTACCGATTGGTAAATGTGCGAGAGAACCAACGAAATATGGACAATTGACAGGGACTATATGTAAAGCAAAGTTTATCAAAACACCTGATTCCTCATCACCAACAATGAATGATATATGCTGGATATTTAGATACGAAACTGTTCACATCATCCAGCCATGTAGAGTTAGTTATCAAACGTTAATATGGATCAAATTGAGCATTTGTAACGCGATTTTTCTCATCTTCGAAGGACAGAAAAAAAATCGCCTCATCATAGTAGGCCGGCCCTATGAACGTGAACGACAATGTCATGCTACGATTAATCATCCATGGACTCTTACATGTTTTCCAAATATTATTATTTATCATATATTTAGATAATAATTAGATAATAATATATCAATCTCTTGTTGATATGTGTCATGATTACAGTATGCGGTGGAGATTCGAGTTTGGTATCAATGAAGTGTGTATTTTTACCAGGAGAAGATTTTTGGCAAATGCCTGTGTTAACTTACGGCATGGATTGTTCAAAGCTCAACACTACAAATATCCGAAAACTTGGGACTTAATCGAACAATCGCTGGGGTTTTATAAGCGATCGCATAGTACGGAATTCCTGGCTTCCCTCAATACACAGCGTGAAATCAATGTAATCAATATAAAAGTCATTTCGCTTTTCGGGCGTGTCATGGCTGTTATTTCCCCTACTGGAGATCTTTCGAGTTATTTCGTATCGTCGTACTTGTGCCATAATATCATCATCTCAGGCACTCTGGTCAGCAGACATTTATCACAAAATGACTATATAATTGACTGTGTTTTTACCTTAGAGGTACTCGAATCCCCGGTTTTACCACCCAGTGGCGTCACGGACTTTGTCAGATATCTCATATTTTATGAAGAAATTATGAAACCATATTCAAATGAGCGAATGTTGGTATACCTTTTGACTCGGTCTTTTTAACTACTTTTGTATGTATGTATGTATGTATGTACAAATATTTATATAGCGCCTTTTACAAAAAGATACAAAGCGCTCGAGGAGTTACAA
>JAUOBX010091952.1:0-12950 GCA_032360705.1 Eupentacta quinquesemita
CTGCCCTCCTCCCACTCACTTTAAGTCCTGTATTCTCTGTAAGAGAGGCCCCCCGGTAATGAACGCCCCCCCCCCACACCTCGACCAAAATATCACTGACAAAGATTTGTTTGCTCTAGCAAATTTAGCCTAAATTAGCCTAAAATTGCCCCAAAACAGTCAAAAATAGGTCAAAATGAGCCCAACATTTTTCCTTTCGATAGAGGCACCCTCTTGTCAGATTGAAACGCCCCCTGGGCGTCTATTGGAGATTATACGGTAGTCACTCCAAACAGTTCATCAACATAATGTAACCTACTCTGTTTTTGTACTGCAGCTATTCTCTCCTGCAAAATGTACTGGTCACTAACCTCTCCCATATTGTCTGGGAGAATATTTAACAACATAAACTGTGAATCACCCATCTCCCCTGACAAGAATCACACTGCAAAGTTCATCAATCTTAACATGTACCATGATACAACTGCTTTAAAGGCTTCTCCTTCCCGGGGAGAATCCATGCACCTTTCAAAGATTACATGCGAAAAATGTTCCCCTGTTCATCATATAACTTTTGCTCCATCAATTTAATAAACATACTGATCTAGTATAGCGCCGAGCAGGCAGGTGGCAAACCAGATGCCTCATGCACCAATGATCCCAATTTCTTCGAATACATTCATTTGAAAATATCAAGAAATCCTAATTAATTAAAAACATGCAAGAGATCAATGACCATGCAGGGTGGCAGACGAGTTATAAAGTTGCCCAGTCCTCTCATGACCAACTCCCAAGTTTTTGCCGCTCCCAGAATGACGTCACATTCTTTGTTATTGATATTCTTGAATTGACCGAGTTCAACCACTTGTCACAGTGTAGGTATGTGGATTCTACATCTCCCGCCATTCAACATTCTAGCGTAAAAGCAGAGGAGTTCTATAGCACACTTGGCAACAGCAGTTTCCTCTCTAAGTGGTGATATGGGAGTTCAACATTTGCACCTACTGTCTATGTGTATTAGCATAGTCAGGATATTCAACGCAGGTCCCAGGAAAGTGGATAGGGGATCAAGGCTCTCCAATCAGGGTACAAGTTCTTTAACCCCGTATTTGACTACGATTCCCCCCCAAAAAAACATATGACTCCCATTGTGTCCATTTTAGGGCCCGAATGATCTAATAGGTTATGAAATAGGTTAGGAACTTATCAGAACATGTTTAATGCCAATTTGACAGCAATGCCAAGGAAGAACATTGGTCACTGATAAACCTACTGTTATCCCGGATTAGATCGCTGACATAGAGACAACGAGAACACAACGATGGCTAGTGATTCCTTGTCTCATTGCTTGACGGGAGAGTATACAGAATATGTATCAAAACAATATCATATACTCACATCACGGACAGAATCAGCACGGTAGTCAACGTGGATGACATAGAAGTGATGTTTCCGGTAAACACCTTTCAGGAGTTGAGCCTGCAGAAAAACAGAACAAATGTTGATATTCGATCGAAAGTGACTGTGCTGTTAAAAAAGACAATTTGATGCAATAACTACTACTGTATGTGATGGAAACTTGTTCATGTGTCTGGCATACTCTCTGCTTTAATGTTGCCTCTGATTATTTCCCCCCGATGCGTCTGGGGATATTATGGTTTTGGGGGTGGAGCAGCCGCTGTCTCCGCCGCCAAAGTCGTTAGCGCAATAATTCTCTAAAGTTCCATCCAATTGAATCAGAACTCAGCACACATTTTGACCATAGTAAACTCCTGAATGGTTCCAAAATTATGCATTGCTCCATGTGTAATTTTGAGAATTTCGGCAGCGGAGTCATTAGCGCAATAATTCTCTAAAGTTCCATCCAATTGAATCAGAACTCAGCAAACACTTTGACCATAGTAAACTCTTGAATGGTTCCCAAAGTAGGCATTGATTGCTCCATGCGTAATTTTGAGGATTTCCCTAACTTAGTAGGATTCAATGGATGTGGACTAGTGTTGGTCCTGGGAAACATGGTGGCCATTTCAAGGTCACCAGAGGTCAAATGAATGTAATTTATGCATTTTCCCAAACTCTGACAGGTTCGGATGAAAGTTGGTCGATGAGAACAATTCTGTCATTAAATGGTCAGCAGAGGCAGTTTAGCGTAATTTGTGTTAAACTTGTAAGATTTGACCGAAACTTGGTAGATGTGGACCATAGCTAGTCCTGAACAACATTAGGGTCATTGGATGTTAAATTGAAATGGTTGATGCATTTTCTCTTCTAATCCTAACTGGACAAATGGACAATGTTCATAATCGATGTGGGATATACATGTGGACGGTATACCCACCTGCACATGTCTAGTTTAGCAATGTCGACAGTCCTGTTTCCCTCTTCCCAGTTTTTGGACACTGGACAATCTAGTGGGATTTCCTACCAAGCAAAGGAATTATGGTCATGCCCCTCCCTGCTCAGACTATGGAGCAAGTATTAAAGGAATGGATCAGATTTTTGCTGGAGAACAAGGGTTATGTTTACGTTAGCAATGCATGCCCACAGCCAAGTCTCTGGTAACGGACAGATTCATCCTCAGAAACTTATTGTTAGGAATCATCATATAAATGTCACCAATTTACGTTGCTGTCCTCCTGTGTGAGGGAGATCTTTTTCCTGACGTGTGCATAGAGCATTCAGGAGAATGAATTGCTAATGGTATCAGGTAGATTTATTACACCAGGCAAGGGACAGAGCACCTCTGAAGCAGTTCTGACCACTCTTGACTCAGACGCACAAAGTGGAAACCATGTGGGTCACCTATTGACATCTCATGTTACAGCAGGGTGGTGACACAAATCTGAAACAGACTCTGCCACTCTAATAATCTTGTGTTAGGATGTTGATATATTCCCAATTTCCTGCTGGCTTTCATTTCTGCAGTGCGCTACCAAGTACCAACTGGTTTCTGTATCAACATCTTGTACAATTCGTAAAGTATACTTTTTTGAGAGATTATTCACAGCCATATTTCAATTGCCTGACTGATAAACAGCAATCCTCAACGTCACTTGCTGTAACACACTGTTACGGTCTAACCATTCACTGGGACAAACAGAATTTCAAGGCAGGGGTTTTGCTATAGTGGCGTGATTAGCCACTTCCAATATAACAAGCGGAATTACAATTTGGACAAGATGTTAATTCAGACTTGGTGATAGTGACTGAAAATGGAGACGCACTGCAGAAATGTATGTGCGTGCTGGATAGAAGCCAGGAATATATCAACGTCTTAACACAAGACTACCAATCTAATCATCCTGATGCACTCGAAAAGGATAGCCTACTAAATAATACCAAGTTGAAGTTGCTTCTTGAATTACACTGCTAATAAATTGTGCTCCGCAAGCAGGCACAGTTCTTCAGAGTTCCACCTCTTCTCCGAGCCCCACTTATCCTCCCAATTTTTTTATCCAAAGATACAAAAGCTCATTACTCCACAGGGTTCCCTATGTTCAGCACCAAAGAAGATGATGAACCTCTCTAATCCTATCAGACAGATTATTACGCAGACAATTTTCTCGCCAATGAGGCACAGTCGGGAAGGCCAAGTGCCTCCTGCTGACATTGTATGTATGTCAGCATGCTGATTTAGAAATCTAAAACAGACCAGGGAAATATCATCCTTACACTCTTTTAGTGTATTCTGATCACGCCAGTATGAGAGAGATGTTCTGAATGAAAACACAATGGACTGCAAGGGTTAAATCACACCCAGCTGGAATCAGTATAAATTTTGGCAGACGATGGCACGTGACTCGCAACATAAATTTGGGCAGAGCTCCAATCTGGAACTGAAGACGAAGCAGAGCCTTGTCCGAATCAGGGCAATTGTGTGAGATGGTTGATTTTTTTGCTGTTTGAAATGAATGAACCATCTGTTTTTACCCTTGCTCTCAGAATGCTAGGTCATCAAACATCAGACACTATTTGTGTCATGGAGATGCAGAGATATGATGAATGTTTAATAATCAGCAAGTGGTGACAATTCACACTCTTCAAACATGGCTTATTAGCAGCGATTCACTCGGTAACCCTCGGCTCCCCAGAGAACTGCATAAGACGAAGAGTGCAGGGCCATGCTATTGATTTTCGTAGATCAGAGACATCCCTATGAGCAGAGAAGCAGGGCTTTGAAAGTCATTAAGAGGAAAGGATTACCACTGAATGCCTTATTACCAAGAATGAAATTATTTGGCGATCATAGATCCTTCACTCCGCCTCCTGTCTGTGGAATGCACTGACAACAGATCTGAAGTCTATGAACCATTGTGATGCTTTCAAGCATGAACTCGAAAGGCTCAATTGTTTCTACATAATCACTGTCATGTGATTCACTGTTTGCTCATTCGTACCACTTTCCTATTTGTCACCTGTGGAATGGTTTCGGCCGCCCATACAGGTAAATGTTCAGGGCAGAAGGGTAGAGAGATGCCCCTAACAATTAAGGATGGGAGTAGGCATAGAATATCACTACCACTTAATTATCTCATCAACAAGTCTTCAGAACATATTTTTAGGGATAGGAGGATGGAAGAATGGCACTATTTTGAGGGGTGCCACGGTAGTAGGATACTAAACAGAGTGATCCATACTATTTTGTGGAACTCACTCATCCCGCATGATATTTTCCTCACATACCCATACAATGAGGATCTATGTTTATCAATCAGCAAAGATTGCATTCGATATGATCTGGGTGGCAATTGGTTATCCAGAGCACTACCTGAGCCATCAAAACTGCAATGCCAGACAGGTTTATGATTTTTAGGGTCTGATATGTCATCCAGGGAGAGGTGGCCTCCAATGACATTAGGCTCAATTGTTTTTACGTAATCACTATTCATGTAGTTCGCTGTTTGCTCATTCATACCACTTTCTTATTCGTCACCTGCCCATACAAATAAATGTTCAGGGCAAAAGGGCAGAGAGAAGCCCCCAGTAATTAAGGATGAGAGTGGGCATAAAATATCACTACCACCTAATTATCTCATCAACAAGTCCTCAGAACATATCTTTATGGATAGAAGGATGGGAGAATGACGCTATTTCGAGGGGTGCTACGGTAGTAAGATACTGAACAGAGTGATCCGTACTATTTTGTGGACCTCACTCATCCCTTATAATATTTTCCTCTCATACCCATACAATGAGAATCTATGTTTATCAATCAGCAAAGATTGCATTCAATATGGTCTGGGTGGCAATTGGTTATCCAGAGCACTACCTGAGCCATCAAAACTGCAATGCCAGACAGGCTCATTATTTTCAGTTCTGATAGATGTCATCCAGAGAGAGGAGGTCTTTAATGACATTAGGCGGAAAAGGCTACCACTTAATTATCCCATCAACAAGTCTTCATGAATTGAAAGATGGATGAGGTCATTTTGAGGGGTGTCACAGCAGAAGGGTACTGAACATGATGATGCATACTTCTTCGTAGAGATTGCTCATTCCTAGTGATAATAGTCAGGAGCATGGCCTGGGAAGACATATTGGTTCTCTAGAGAATGGCAAATGACATCAAAATGCGAGGCTATATTGATTTCTGCAGATTGAGACAACAGGGAGAAAGAGGCCCTAAAACTGTTGAAAACTGTAAAAGATGTTAGTAGAAAACCACAACCAGCTAATCATCTCATAAAGTCTCCATCACATATAGTTTGGGATGGAATAATGGATGGGGATTTTTAAGAGGGGTGCTGTGATGTACATATTGGGCATACTAATTTGTGGAGCTTCTTCAATTCTTGTGATGTTCGTCCCTCATAACCATCCAATAGGTAAATGCTCAATAATCAGTGAGAATAGAATTTGATACTCCTATTATGGTTTTGGAGGCCTCTGACTCTCCAGAGCTCTAGATGAGACATTGAAAAATGTTATTGATTCCTGCAGTCTTCTAGATGGATGGCTCTAAGGCTTGAGAGGCCCGTTACCGATAGCCCTGGAGAATCTGCATTTTCAAAACCACAAATCCTAATCTGAACTGGGTCAACTCTGTGTTTCTCAGTGTCGAGCAATAGAGACGAATGTAACACTTTGATACACAGGGCTACTGAAATTTCACAATGTTACATTTTTGGATGGGACAGGCCAATATGATTAACACATTGGAGGGAGAGTACCAGTGTTGTCGCTAAGGGGAGTTCGAGAGGGATTTCATTGTCTAAGTGCAGAAATTTCTCTAAAAAAAATAACCCAGAAGGGACAATCCCTCTCAAACATTCTGGATTCTGGGGTTGTTGATCGTTACTGTATATGAGAATCCCTCTTTTCACTTCTAAAATCCCCCTCATAATAACTCACAGGGGGGGGAATTCCCTCCCAGAATAGAAAGCATAGCGCCAACACTGACTGAGGGAGAATAGTAGTAAGTGATAACTACTTGATCATATGTTCAACAAGACTTTGAAACATTTTGGAGAGGGGAAGATGAATGATTATCAAAACAATCTGGAGGGGGCTAGTGTAGTGGAACACTTACCACAGCCTCTGCATTTGCATGAGCAAGGATGAGGATACCAAGTTTACAGGACACAAGGTCAGCATGTTTGGAAGATATAACTGTGGAGGAAAGTAAAAAAATCTTTTAACAATACATGTATACAAGTACCAAACACTCCTCACAGTGTGGGCCTATAATGTTCCATTGAAAATTTATATATATTCTTACAATTTTAATATTGAGGTGATATTGAGGTTGTCATTATAATCTATGCAATGTGTAATGATTTTTCTATATTTGAATTGTGGATGTGGATTGCAATTTGTTCCTGACACAAGAACAGGTCATATACTATCAGAACTAATTTATGTAGTGATGATCAGGCACAGGACTGTAACGCTGTGAAAAAGTACTATATAATAGATAGAATTCATTGTTCATATATTGAATACTCAGAATTTACCATGTTACAAGAGGGGATCTATAATGAATGTAAGCGCTAGGCTAATACCCAGGCAGTATTGCAGCACATAGGATTCCTGGAATATAATGTACTGTAGGCAGTGTAGGGTATGCACAAGAAATTCATGGCTAGGCAGAGGATGATGATATTGGTGGTACAGTATATACTATACCCAACATATTCTTTCACACAGTGAATCAATGAGACAGGTGAATTTTTGGTGGTTTGCGATCAGCATTGCATTGAGGGATTAAAACCTATAAGTATCTATCATCATTGTGCATTCTATGGATATTGGGAGATCCAATGAAGATGTTCGTTCTCCCACTATTAAACCTAGCCGATCCTTTTCATTAGCGGGCAGTAGAGCATGATGTAGGTGATATGGTTGATTGAGATTCTTGTCACTTGTGCGGGCTTGCTCAGTAAACTGATTCATAGCATGGTCGCTGGTCTACCTGCAACAACTCGACAGAGCTGGAATAGTGCATATAGAAATTGCATAAGCTCGATTGGTAAAGCACTAGATTCGTGATCACACATTCACACTATTAGGAGTTTTCATCCACCCGGCTGTCTTTGCTGTTCATTCTTGGGCAAAGTGCTTTATCTCCATTGCCTCATCTCGCCCAGGCGTAATTGGGAGCCTGTGATGCGATGGAGTACAATGGGTGCCAAGTTATCTGCAGTCACATACTCTCCTTGACGGCTGCAAATACTCTTTGATTTTCGGGCGCTACTTCCCTTGAAATTCAGAGATTCTCAAGGCTATCTTGCCCCTACAACACATTTTCCATGCTACTTTGGTCATTTTCAGGGGAGCTACTTTGGTAATTTCAGGGGTGAAATCGACCCCAGCCTCCCTGTATTTGCACCCCTAGTCCGAGTTTGTTGGAGTGCCTACCACTTCCTATGACCAAAGTAATATTGGTAAAGCGCTTTGAGCATGTAATGGAAAAGGGTTATATAAGAACAAGATATTATCATTATTATATATGGTATATAAGCCAAGAAGCCTCGTTTCATTAACAGCATCGACCTCTTATAACAAGCCAAAATTGACCAAAATACAAATTGTTCACCAAAAACTAATAGCCGCCTACACCAATAACAATGGGGCTCCTGTACAAGTTCCTCGTAAAAAGCTGCTCACTGAATTGCAGCCGCATCGGACCAAGCATTCTGTACACACACATTGTCAGGACTGAATAGATTCCTCTGACTCGAATTGTCAAGAAGTCAAAAGACTAGTTTCACATGAAATTCACGAATGGTGGTCAAATTCAAGATCACAGGGTATTAACACAAAGCTCCACAGTTATCCTGAGCATAGCCTTTTTCCTGTTGTTACATACAGTATTTCCCCCCTCCTCTCACTCATTGACTTTTGCATGACCAAAGTGATTAATGATTATTCATTCAGCATAATTTTATTTTCATCATCTAGTTAAAATTTTGCATCTGTTCTATTCAGCCACACAACATGTGTCTGGGAGCCCATGAACTGTATATATTTGCTATAAGGGGGTCAATCAAGCCATTCAATATAGTGGCACTGTTATTGTAGCGCCCTCACATTGGATCCAGACCTTTTTAAATAACAGGAATATCAACTTGCTTAGAATTTGGTGTCTGTTTTATTAAGCCACACAACATGTGTCTGGGAGCCCATGAACTGCATATATTTACTATTAGGGCGACTAAGCCATCAAAAATAGTGCCACTGTTATTATGGCGCCCTCACATATATTGGACCCAGACCTTTTTGAATAACAGGAATATCAAGTTGCCTTAGGCTACATTCGGAAACAAAGTGGGAGGGAGAAGTCCTGAAAATGTAACAGGCAATTACTGTTAAAACTTTCTGCAGTGTGGAGATACTGTGTGCCCAGAAGGCAAAGAGCCTTGTGCACAAGGCTTGAAATAAGCGGGAGCCCAGGGGCTATTAGCCACCAAAAAGGCATCAATAACCCCTGGTCTCAATGAAATGTTATGAACCAGGGGTTTCATCAGTTGACCACATGAAATAGTAGCTACAACATGTACTACAGTATTACATTTTTCGTGGGCAATGGATAACCAACATTGTAGTGTGTGTTATAATGCATGTCATGATGATGTGACCTAGTTCTATGACATCTGGGGTATGCTCGCTGATTTTACAGAAGACAGGAACAGAAATAGGGCCCCTGGGTCTACCAAAGTAGCCCCTGGTCCGATGCCAAAATACGGGAACCAGGGGGTTTTCTTTTGAAAATTAACCCCTGGTCTCTGGTACCTTATTTCAATTCCAGCTTGTGCAGCTAGCTAACTAGCTAGGCTACAGCTGAATAAATACCAGGGTACATTACCATCACACTGACAAGAGTAATAACATGCTCCAGAGCCCAATGAAAACAACACGCCATCAGGCATGTAATGTGAACAACTAATACCTGATGAACATCAAATAGCTCTACAATAGTCTCCATGCAACTGGTATTAGAGATAAAGCCTGACATTTCCTGTGGGAGCATGGACGAGCAAGTCACCTCCCCCCTGAAAATAGCCATTGCCAATGGATGGGATTATCATCAGTTTGTTGTTGTAGTATATAATTCAACTCTCATCAACTCGTTATCACAAATACCTGATGAACATCAAATAGTTGTACAACAGTCCAGTGTTGGCGCTAAGCAGCGCATTTGCCCCGATTTGCTTGATTTGCGCACTTTTCACGTCAATCCCGGACTGGGAAAAAGTTGGGGGGATTTCCCCCCCCCCTAAAAAAAAAAAATATATATATTTGTTTTTTAGGTCATGCATTTTAGCAGCTTCTAAACAGTATTACTGATGCCCAACTGTCATTTGCTAATGCATGGAATGAGTACAACATCAAATAATGCTGGAGAAGTTCAAATTTATCAGCAATTTTAGAATTTGCGATCCCGAAACTCTCTCAAATTGTGAGAATTTTAATTGAAATCCCAACCAAAAGTTCTAGCAGGGGGAATTCCCCCCCAAACTTTGAATCCCAGCGCTAACACTGCAACAGTCCTCATGCAACTGGTATCGATGTTTCTTCTTCAATTCCCTATAATCTGGATAATCTGTTGCTACATTAACTATGTTATCTCCACCCTGCCCTATCATCCTAGTGCCTCATTTTCCCAGTAATCCTGATTGATCTTATCACTGCCAAGCAAGGAGTTCATGGTGCCACTCAATCCCCTGAGGCCCAACGCAGAGCCGTGATCTACATGATTTGGCTCAGTCTACAGCGGGTATGGTTTATTTCTCTCAAAATCCATGTGATTTACAGAACGTAGTTGGTTTTGAACAAAACTTGTAGTAAACTATAGTTGAGTTGGTCATGAATAACATGATTGTCATTTCAATCAAGGACACCAAGTCAAAATTGCATAACATATCAAATTTTCCAAATTGTTCTCGATTCGAACAAAATTTAGCGGATGTGGACTATAGTCGGTCCTGAACAACATGAAGATCATTTCAAGACCACCGGAAGTTGAATTGCCATGGTAATGCAATTTTCCTAGCAATCTTAGTCAATACTCATAATGTGGGAAATATTACACAGGTAGGCGATTCACCCGCCTGCACATGTCTAGTTTCTCATGTCATTCCTACCGCCCCCGCAACATTCTTTCATTCTTGTCATCCCCTCCTCTGTTTCTAATTAACCATGTAGACTTTCCCCCTCAGATTAACCCTAGCCATGGAGGACTCATGTCAACATCTCCATCCACCCACATAAACAGGGGACCCCAGGGAATAGCTACCAGGAAAATCAATTTATGTACCAATGTAAACAGCCAACCCAAAACATTCATGTAATGGTGTGATGACTCCATTGTAGTGATGAGAGGCTGAGAAACTCCACCCGATTACTTGGCAGCTGGAGGGAAGCATGTGTCTGTTTGCCTTGATATTATTTCATTGCAACTGGCACTGAGAGCCAGTGTTAGGGCTAGGATCCTATGTTTGGGCGGGTCTCTAATTTTTGAGATATTCTGGATCATACCGAAATTTGGGATAAATTTGGACTTCTTCGACATGAAATGATGTTGTACTAGTTCAATGCATTCGCATGGATACATTTCCGGCCAATTTTAGGCCAAGAAAGGGAATTCCTCATAACAACTGCCCATTGCTTTTGGAGGGATGGGGAAATTTTCTTCCTACATCAATGTTTTTTTTCACCTCCCTGATATTCTCGATGGGTCTATTCTCAGTTTCCAGGGGGATAATCACCCGCAGCCCCCTGCTTATTCCCTGCCCTGCACGCAAGACCACCCCAGGGACCAGACTGCACAAACCTAGAGATGTCGATCATTGTGGCTCAGTGCGATCTCCTGAAAGCCTGCCTGAAAAAAAATATATATCCATTCACCACAAAACATCACATCTTCTCCCCAAACAAGAGTACAATAACATGGTCGAAATCTGGGTAAGTTTATATATCATTTATATCAAGTTATGACCATTCAAAAATTCCCTGTAGCAGTAAGTTTAATTTTCTCTGAAGTTCTCTAATAATGCTTTGAGCATGTCCATTGGGAAATGTCAACTAGCTCATTGGCGTATAGATGAAATTCAATTACATAGCATTTTGCACCATTGCTCTCATTTAAATGCAAAACCTTTCCTTTAGCCAGACGGAAACTCCTGTGGGTGACTCTCAGTCATAGCTGATGGTGCGACCATTATCTACACTTTTTGCACACACCAGGGCAGGGATGAATTTTTTCGCCACAGGGAAATGTTTTGGAATATTTTCATTAAGAAAAAAGCCCTTGTGAACTAGGCCATGGGTCTTTTTTCCAATGCACTGGGCCTTTTAGAATTTTAAATCGCTGTGAGGTCATTACAATTTGGTCAAATGTATCATAAAGCATATATTTCCTCATATTTTATTGAATTTCGAAACATTTTTGGCCAATTTCAGGCCAAGAAAGGGAATTCCTCATAACAATTCCCCTCTTGCTCTTGGTGGGATGGGGCAATTTCCTCTCTACATCAGAGTTTTTTTTCGCCCCCAGGAATTTTTTAATGAGGCTATTTTCAGTTTTCAGGAAGCTAATCGCCCGCAGTCCCCGCTTATTTCCTGCCCTGGTACACACTGCTGTAAAACTAAAAGCATCTACCAGCTTTTCCTGGCCCGGAGGCATTGGACCGTTCTCTCCACTATTTGAGGCTGTTCTCTCTGCCCCATTACCTGTGTGGAACACTGAGGCATCACACATTGAACAGTCATACAGTACAGTACGTCCTCACTCTATCCAATATGGAAATCCTAGATTTATACCCTTGACCCAACAATGCTAGTAATATAGATCTCTGGCCACTTAATAACAGCATAGTTGTCTCAGTTAGGCATTATTGACTGTTTTATTGCCATCCTACTAAACGAAATGTGCCCCAAAATAAGAGCAGCACACCTAATTATGAGTAGATACTGTAAGTAGATACAATGTTATGAGTTCAAAATGCATGATAGATAATACCAGTTTACCGCCACCCCCTTCCCCCGACTTCATTCCTTGGGCGATTACTAATCAAACATATTGTTACAGGGTAGGTTCCCTCCATAGGTGAGAAGTGCAAGGGATTTCGAAGTCAATGATTACTTGCATCTATATCATCCTAAAAATAATGTCAACTGTTTTCCATATCAGGTTCACATTGTTCGTGTGACAGAGTTTTGTGGAAAAGTCAAATTTGGAATGACTTTACACTGAGCATGCATTTTCTCATTTCCCTCGTGAGATTGAAAAACATTGCGCATACTAGATCTATACTCACTTTCACCGTCTTATTGACTGAAAGACATTTGGGGGTTGAATTTTTTAAATATATATACGGTATACTGGTCAAAGGGAATCATATTCTGCAAAGTCATGTTCAGCACTTCCAATGGCCTTCAACTTTCCATGCATGGCACGTCTCCCACTAGGCCAGTAGCCACTGTTGGCTTTGCCTGCCCTCTGTTAGATGTAACTGCACAAGGAGGAGGGG
>JAUOBX010092063.1:0-12948 GCA_032360705.1 Eupentacta quinquesemita
AAATTGCTACTCCTCCCAAACCCTTTGATGGATAATGATGTAACTTGGTCACAATGATGAACAAGTGATGGGTCATCAAGGTTGCTGATTTTTTTGGTTCAAGTTCATCTGGGCCATTTGGACCATTTCGTGAAAATCGGCCAAATGCTTCTCCTCCTACAAATGTTAGTGCACAGTGCTGATAAATGTTCGGTCACAATGATGGCCTAACAGCCGTACCTCCGGGGTGTTCAGGATTTTTTCGACCGAGGTCCCACTTGGGCCCAAGGGCCCATTTCATGGAATTACACCCAATGGTACTTGAAATGCATATCCTCCTACAAGCTTCAATTGATTATCTTCGAAGTTACATGTAATGATCCTTAGGTAGAGGGTCATTAGAGGTGTTCAGGAATTTTGGGCTGAAGGCCCGGTTTGGGCCCTAGGGCCCATTATATGAAATACCACAACATATTGTATCTCCTACAAATGTTGTTGCAGAGTGCTGATGTTTCGTCATGATGATGGTCCAACAGCCATACCTCAGGGATGTTCAGGAATTTTGTTCAGAAAAAAAATCCCCTCACTCCTTTCAATTGATTTTCGTTGAAGTTACATGTAAGGATCTTTAGGTAGAGGGCCATTGGGTGTACAGTACAGGAATTTTATTATATGAAATACTGCAACATTGTGTATCTCCCACAAATGTTGTTGCTCATTGCTGATGTTCAGTCATAATGATGGTCTAAACAGCTATACTTTAGAGATGTTCAGTAATTTTGGGCGCGAAGCCAGGTGTGGGCCATGGGGTTCATCATGTGGAATCTCGTAACATGCGTCTCTCCCTCTGAATTATAGTGCACATTGCTGATGTTCAGTCATAATGATGGTCTTACAGCCATACCTTCATGGTGTTCATGATTTTTTGGCCCAAGGTCCCACTCAGACCATATATCCTATTTTATGGAACTACACACAATGGCGCTCGGAAAGCACCTCCTCTTACAAGCTCCAATTGAATTTATTCAGCGTTACAAAAAGTGTTTGCAATTTTCTGACCAAGGCCCAGTGTAGGACCTAGGGCGCCTTCCATTTGAAATCACGGTCATAGATGATGCTCTTATAAGTTATAAATAACCATACCTTTGGGATGTTCAGACTTGTTTTGTTCAAGGTCCCAAATGCCGTTATGAGATCAATTTTAGCTCAATCAGTCACTTCGCATCAGATTAAACAAGTGAAACACATTTACACAAACCAGGTGAGATACTATTGGCCCTTTTTCTTATAGATGCGTAATACAGACGAGTGATATATTGATGAATATGAACAAATCTATATGTGGCAGTGGCGCCAGTTGGAAATTGAGAGAACGATTTGGCTGATGGTGAAAAAAACGCCGCTAAGCGGAAGAGTGGCCGAGTGGTATCAGCCACGCGCAGCATGCAACAGTTCTTGGACCGTTTCTAGCATTCAGCACATAATCAACGAGGTCTTGGCTTAAAGGTTATGCTGTGGTACAGTGGACTCGGTAATTACGGGGCTGTTCCGTGATAGTTTAGGTCCCATCGCTCTGCTGTTCAATTGCTGTCCAACTGTAGGTGGACTCAGAATATTGCGCTCTTTCAGGATATGATAAGGTGGTCAGTGGGTTTATCGTCAGTCACGTTTGCTATAGCCTACTCGTCACAAGATGCAAACCTATTTATTCCCTACAATGACGTACATTATGCATATATTACTGTATTAGCATGTGTATACGTCTGTCTGTTACACCCGTCGTATTCATGGCAAGTCATGGTTGATTATGGCAATCATAGACGTTAACTTATGCGTGAGTTTGCCTGAAACTGGCCCCTGGACTGCTAGCTTGGCGACAATATTCCAGTGGTAATATTGCCGACTCCCCGCAAGGGAGGATCACTAAAAACAAGCGAACTGGCTGGTTAACAAATGAATGGCCTGATTAAAGGCCTTATTAATTATCAGCAAGCATAATATTTTGGATTATTGTCTTCGTATATCATATCTAGACAACCGTTGACGGATGGACCGCCCCCTTATAATATCCTCCATTAGTAGAAGCCTATATATTCCACCAATCCCTAACAAAATCAGACGCGGCAGGTACGATGCACCCTAAACACCGATACATGATGTAGTGATCTCCATTCTGCTTTCAATCTCTGTCGGCTATACCTCCAGGAGAAGATGAAGCCTTTATTTCCCGGTTCATTTCCAGTTTTTTGTAGTCCAAAATGCCAAAGAGCGGTACTGCGATGCAGTATCATTTTCCCCCTGACTGTTTGTGCCACCCATACGCCCACATTTTCGATTGGCCATATCGCAAAGCGCGCAGACATCTTCTCCGTGGTTCCCAGTCAAACGCGAGCGCATACGAAAAGTCGGATGAAAAAATATATCGTGTAGATGAGCCTTAGGGAACATAATTTAAATGTATAAAACAAGCCAATGGATGGAAATTGTCGTAAATATATCAATTGTATCATACGGAACACTTTTCATATAAACCATCCATCAATAAATGATGCTTACGGATCTCCTTAATATACGGCGAAACAACGATAGTTTCATTAAATGCCCAACACCCACTGACCTACAGCACCTCTATGATACCAATTTGATCAGTCCCGTATGTTACATTCGTGTATCAACTGAATTCAGAAACACCAAACGTCACCATATAGCTTCTGTACCACGTGTTTTGCATATGTCACCTCACAGTGTAGTTTATAATGCCAGAATAATCAAGTAATGCACTTATCCCATGTGTAGTGTTTCGAAGTTATTCAATGATCTATATTCTAACAAAGAAACCTTAGATTTTCCTTAGTCTGCATCAACGTAACAACCAATAGCAAGCCCAGAGCAAGTATCACGTGGAGGCAGTTCACCAATAGAGGCGGAGTTAAAACTAATGAATCAAATTGGGTACATTTCCATCCTCAAGATGAATAATGTACTGATCATCGCAAACAATCAAAAGATAAACATTTAGGTAGATCATAAGTTTCGGCTCTTCCGTAATCATGCCGATCATACGACTCTGAGAAAAATGGCCTTTCGTCATTCTGGTCTCCAGAATCTGAGAGCGAGAATTGTTAATCTGGAGAGAAAGCAACATACCGTTTCCATTACATTTACTCTTGTATTTGGATTCGAGATGGACAAGAATTTCCGACTCATTTCGTTGTGTCTGCTTGCTGCAGTGGTGAGTAAATATTATTCTGCATTTTTTGGGTTATCTTAGGATTAGTCTTTTGTTTCATTTCTCTATATTCTCTAATATTTATATTCATTTGCAGCACTGTTCAATTCGAGTCTTCAATATATTCAAGTAAATAAAAAGTGAATACAATAAAGAAACAAAAGGCACAATATTCCTGCAAGTTTAGGAAGTAAATCTACAATCATTTGACTTATCCAAAACAGGCAAATCTTACCAATAATATGTAGGCTACAATAAAAAAAAAGGTTTAATAATCATCAGACACATTTCTATATTAGTCCCTCTATCCAAGTTATCCCCAGTTACATTATTTGACTTCAATTTGATAATTATATCAAACTACGAGTTCTGAACACACAGCCCGCAATGAATTCACAGAACGTACCGGTATACTCTGGCCAAATATGCGATTAAACCTCATGCGTCCTTCCTTCAGCACTGAACGTTACATCGGATATTTCTGAGAGTTTTGACAATAAGTCAAAATTATGGATTATAGGCCTACATCATGAATTCATTTAAAATTTATATCGGAGATATGTCTGTGTGCAATTGAAAGCATTTGTTTCCCAAGACGAATTGCACCTGTGCTGTTCACATTACCATTGCATAATAATTAATTGCAATTTAATTAATTGCAATTTATCATTAACTTTCCCTAATTTTAGGAAATACGACAGGAATTATTTAGAAGCTGGTAAAGTGTGTTCCGAAATATTACCTTGGAAAGTTAACTTCGCAAATGTTTAAAACCTGATCCTACATATTATGATTCCTCCCGATTATTATTCTGATAACACTCAATCTAGTCCTAGAGTAAGGTTAGCACGATGAGACAACAAACAGGGGACCTATCTCCTATTCACAAAATTGTTTTATGATATCGTATTGAGAAGCCTAAAATATAAAATTTGCATTTTCAGATGGAAATTGTCGGAAAGTTTGATAATGTGTAGATGAAGGTCCCCATCGACTCGGGTAATATTAAACATGCACTCTCAGCTTTCGGAGAGATGAAAAATGGCATTCATTGAGTTTCATGCGTATTGGCAATATTCAAACTAAGAGCGTAGATACAACTAAAACGTTATGAGTTTAACATTTTAGATATGAAAAGATAAACTATGCTCTGCTCATTATAATTATGTAATATCCAAAGCAACCCACGGTATTTCTAGAAATTTTCTAAAAACGTTCTTCCTCAGCACGACTTCATTTTAATGCCTAACTATTAAGTTGTTTTTAGTATTATTCAGCGAAATTGAAGGATTTCCCTCTGACCTCCCAATGTGTGTCATTCATCAATTTTGATTGATGAAAGAATTACCAAGGATACTGGTTTGGGCATTTGATTATGTGTTATCCAATATTGTTACGACACAAGACCGGTAAATCGTGACTGATCTTGCAACGAATAAATTTCGTTCATTGGTAGGAAAACCTTCAATTGCACAATTCATTTCATTCATGATATCCTAATCCTGCGGAGGTGTGCCAACTACATTGATGTTGGACTCTCTTGTGAAATTCTCCAAAATGTGCACATCTTCTCTCCGCCTCTCCCGTCTATCTGATATATCCTTGTGCTGGTGAGTAGAAGGACGTGAAATGCTCATGATTCTTAGTGAGAGAAGCTTCACTATTTCCCTATTTGAATCAAGAATGCTTGGTCTTTCTGTGGCACAATTATTTGTCGTTCGGTCCGTTGCAGACCTGCTAACCAACTTGTTGAAATGTCATCGCTCTAAGATACAGTGTCTAAATCCTAAGCATGTTGTGTTAAGTTGTTATTGTTAATTCACAGATACGTTTAGAGTTGGATGTGTTTTGAAAGGTATAGCAACATATTGTCTAGAAGAGTGCTCAAAAGCACTTAGTTGTAACCATTCGATTTGGGACATTTCATTGTTGTTTGAAAATAGTAATTTTATTAAACTTAGCAGTTTATTTCCCTTCCTAAACAGCTAAATAGCTCAATAAAGACTCGATTAAGGCATTATGAATGTATTCATTTGAAGTTGTACTGCAAAAAATCTATGTCATAGCTTCTCATAATGTTTGAATCATACTGTCGGTTATTGTTTCCTAGTAGGTATGCTTCACCCTATGGGCTCACCGCTCAGTAGTGAGGAATGACTGATCTTGATAGAATAAATGGGAGATTTCAAATGATATAAGTTGGCTAATGAAAAGTAATGATTGACAAAATTATTGTGATGTTGCCAGGGAAGGCATTTTGATCATATTCCAGTGATAATATGTGCGTTCGGACAGTTCTAGGTTTGTTTAGTTAACTAATCAATTGAAAGTTCACAAAATTGACAAATTCATAGCAAATTAAAATGTATCAAGACAGGGTAAATTAGAGTACTAATGGATACAAATTACCACACTAGACATTTCGATTGTTTGCATTGTGTTGCATGTTGTACTTCACTCAATTCGCCCTCTCTCAGAAGGTATTGTCTAATTGTCTACTACCATTGTAAACATTCACTATAGCCTTTAATGGGATATGGACTATTATAAGGGAGTAAGGCTGGTATAGCTCACCAGGACAATTATTTCGAGACAGAGTGCATGAGCCTAATTGCCACAATATGAAAACAGGGCAGAACATCTTCGAAACACAGTCCAAACTTTATAATTATAACAAATGCTATAGTGGAATTATATTTTCAATATTTCCCTTCCTATTGTATTTTTGGTCTGGTGGGTAAAAATGAATTCGGAAGCTTAATTCGTATGTTGACAATAATATAGTGCTTCGAATTAATGTCAGTGTACTTGCTGCTAAAGTGGGGGTCGGGCGTTTGTCTGATCTTCGTTTTGCTCCAGATTTGTTAGTAGATGGGATTAGCTCAGTTGGTAGAGCATGCACTGGACTCGTGATCCGAGGATCGTGGGTTCGATTCACGCCGGCGGCATCCTTGGACAAGATGCTTTATCTCCATTGCCTCGTCTCATCCAATGCGTTGTTGGGAACCTGTGAGGGAATTGAGTACAACTAGGCGTTGTATTAGCTGCTGCCACTTATACTCTCTGGGATTGTCTACAAAATCGACACAAATTTATATCAAACTGAGATGTATCAAGACAGTTTAAAATTGGATGAAAAATGACCACACTAGAAATTTGGATTGGAGGAAAGAGTTGACAACAATAAACAAGGGCTGTAGTAGGTCTCAAAGATGTTCAACCAATGGAGTCATATCAGACAATTTCGATACTATACTGTAGGTGCTTCAGTTTAATTCACCAAAAAAAAAAATCGCAGATTATTTCGGAAATTCAAATGAAGCCAATTAATATCCTAAATTCGATTTAAGATTCACATTAATTTGGCAGAAGAATTATAACATTAGCAACAATGTGATATTGTATGAGCTTCATGTAAACATTTACAAAATCTCGAACATTTTTATCAGGCTGTGAACATCCAAATGAAACCATTCCCATGTTAAAATTTAGTTAAGATTCTGGTACTTTTGGTTGGAGAAATCCATTTGTTCGTAATTGTCACCCATGCAATTTCTGGGAGAACGAGTATCATTTCTGGACATCGATTCACCAGTAGTTTGTAATCCGCGTAACCAGAATAAATTAGGCCTATACTAGAGATTTGTTATATTGTAGGTGCTTTAGTTTTTAATTACTTAATTTCGAGGAAAAAAATCATAGACTGTCGTAAAGATTGAAATATAGCTGTTTTAAATTGGATTGAATGTTTGTTATTTTCACCCAAATATGAGGAATTTCTCATATTAAAAAAACTGCGGGTGTTTGGAAGTAACTTGTTCTCGAAATTGGTTGGATGTAACAGAACATATGGACATTTCAGCCATTGGTATTCAAATCTTCTCTAAATTTGTATAACTGACTGTATAACTGATAAAGTTGTTCTTAAATGAGTATGCCTATGTATACATTCACCAGAAGCATACTTTTTTTATTTGTCAATGTGGATGTGATACTGTTACGCCTGAAGACGAACTGCAAGTCTGCTAGTAGTTTACGATATTCACTCAATATGCCAGCTATATTGAAATAAATATATTGATCGCACTCACATTCGATTTTTGAACGCAACTTTGAAATGATTGGAATAACCTCATTTATTTTCCCAAATCAATCATACCCCTGTTTGTTCCTAGGTTTAATTTGGCTATTGAGGATGTCATACGGAAATGAGTGCTGTTAGGAAATGTTGAGAGTTCAATGGGGAGGGTTATTTCTGATGGGGGGGGGTCTAATTCCATGCTGCCTCGACCTATTTCAAATGAATCAATCTGATAAAACACATCATTAGCATATAATTGGACCCACAATCAGTGTAATTTTGCTCATTTTAAATTGATGTTTCCGTCTGTTTGCCGTTTCAGGCTATCCGTGGTAGTTCATCAACTCTATCCAGTGAATCTGGTGAGTAAATTCCCGTCAGCCAGTCATTGTTGCCTTGTCTGACAAACGTCTTCCCACAATCTGAACTCTAGAATGCGTTCAGCAATTGAACACTTCCCTACACACGTCTCCCCTACACTTTCAGTTGGAAACATGTTCCGTTTCTAAACATGTTTGAAAATTTTGTACATTTTGAAAACATAAAATTATTGTTTGATTAACATTTCAAACACATATACATTTGTTTGATAATGCGTTCGATTCCTAAACATGTTTATCATTTTGACGCGCTCGCAAATTTGTGACAAGAGGTGTTTAGAAATGATCTGAATTTGTCGGGTTTTGGAGTGTTCCCACTGCGTTTCATGAGTAATATATGTTATGGACTTGATATCCGTATCCACAAGGATGGATCATTAGTATGAAAAAAGGGATAATTACCAGGCTGTGGATCGAACCAGAGACCCTTGGACCAGAAACGGGAGGGATGAAGTCTGTATCAGATTTTGACACCGGGGTCTGGATCTGGAACTTTGCACCACAGACCAGGCGTTCAACCAGTCGGGAATGCTGCCTGTTAACATGCATGCCCTCAGTATGCTCAAACTCGTACAACCAGTACACACCCGTGCTCGAATCTGTAAAGGATATCACATTTCGCGAGACTCTCGGGAATAGTTCAGCCATGACCACTAGTGATATCGCTCTATTGTTGGCCAAGCAGCGGGTACCTAATTAGCACTGTTGCCCGAGCTCGTTGGTCAAAGCGCCGGGTGCACTCGATCTTGTAGATATTTTGGTTCTTCAGCCAGCTATATACTTGTGGGAATCACCACAGCCAGTTGGTAGGTTTCCTAGAGGTCTCAGAGACACATACCATATGCCTCCTTCCACGTGAACTAAGATTGTGAACATTGTTTGAGAACAGAATTTAGGAATCCGAGCACAAAGTGGTACTTTGCGAGCAAGCAAGGTCAGGTGCGTGGCGTAAGTCTCAGGAAGGGCCGTGACTGGATAACTGTCCTGGAGTGTTTTGGCGAATCTTCCCTCCCAGACCCGCATTGCGTTCCCCTTCATCGCGCCTCCTGTCCGTCTGTCTCTGTGATCACAGCAGGGTCTAGTAACTGAGGAGGCGTTAACCGTGTAATCTCCGTCTCCTAGCAGAAAACAACTGAATAGAAGCACTCTATGGTTGGATTCTCGCTGTGTACATCATCGTATTAACTGTCCCCATCTTGAGAATAGTGTAGGGATTAGAGTAAGTGTTAGCAAATAGGAGGAATCCTCGTATTACAGGGCGAGTCGTTGCACAGTTGTTATTTTTCTTCATTCAATTTTTGTTTCCGTTTCTATGGCTACGAAAACAGCAAATATAGATAACAGTCGCGGGTTGAAGGGATCGACCGAAGTCCGTGATTCGGGAATACGATCGCGACTGCGAAGCCATGTTTGGAGACGATGCGTACTGGAATATGAGAATGTCTTATATTCACTGACGCCAACACTATTCCCCAAACAAACCCCCAATCCTAACAATAGGGAACATTGATTGGTTCGCACTCAATCGTTTCCTCAATTTTTTCTTAATCAAACGAGATTATTATAAACTTCTTGTTATGCAGATTCCGTTTTTCATACGAACATGACTGGTCGACCTCCGATACGTAGAGATTGCTACAGCGTATTGAAAGAGGGGATAGAGGAAAGCGGGAATTACAACGTAACACCTACTGGTTGGACAGGAGAACCATTTACTGTTAATTGCAACATGAGCATTGATGGTGGAGGATGGACGGTGAGTGCACTTAGTGTATCTTAGAACATTCAGTACTTTCGGTATCACTCACTCAACACTGTGAGGCCGAGATGATAGAAGCTGAACTTCTCTACGCAGATCAGTTGACAGCAGTGGTTAGTGGATGTGACATGTTCGAGCCGGTTCAGTCATTCACGCTGTCTTATCAGTCTCTTCTCTGGCGTCCACGTCTACCATCGCCCTCCACAGTACTCTAAGTATTACCCTTGAATGACTGTCATGCTTTGTGAAGTGGCCAAACCACGCCAGTGTCCGTCATTTAATAGTTGACAGGAAGGGTTCGTATGGGCCCAGCAGGTCTCTGAACATTTTTTTGGAAATAGTCGTCGGTCTTTCGCTCGGTGTATTACCTGATATCAGTATCACCTACACGGTCCATGTAGACTGGTTAGTAGCAACATAAATGGCTGAGTTTATAACAGAAGTTTGCCTTGTTCCGGATTGTTACGGCGTAACCAGCTTCATTCATTAGCTCGCCAACTCGTGGAATGTTACATGTTAGTTGGTGTTATGTTCTCATGTATATGGGACATGATTTTCATCTTATGTTAGGTCCACTCATGTTTGTTTCACAGGTGATTCAACGTCGAGTTCAGCAATCATCCCGTCTGGACTTCAACCGAGAGTGGCGAGAATATCAACAAGGGTTCGGCGATCCATCCGGGGAACTCTGGATTGGGAATGAGAAGTTATTTTACCTGACAAACCAAAACGATTACGAATTACGGATAGACATGGCACAGTACGGTAGTAATCGTCAAACCTTCGTCAAGTACGACTTCTTCCGCATCAACGGCGCACTCGACGAATATCGACTGAGCGGCCTCGGGAATCATACAGGAACAGGTTCGTACTAAAACAACATCATTCTAGAGCTATGAGTCCATTGGTACCAAGGCGGATGCGGAATAATTCCGAAAATATCATCGCGAAGACATGGTACTTGTCAGAAAGGACTAAACTTGATGATGAAATCATAAATATATACCACTTCTTGTATGAATATCGCAGGACGGCCTTGTGGGACAAATATTCCAGAGAATCCATTTGTCGCATGCACTTTTGGTACCCAACGCTTCTCGTGTTACTGGGTGCGCGTAATGCCCGGTCCATTTTCTTCCGACGTGTTTCTCCATTGTGTCATATATCCGTATCTCTGGAATCCGAATTTGGTATACTCGTATACTTTCCTCGCCTCTGATTCACGTACATGGGACTTCATGGGAGTTTTCCCGCATCCGCATCAGGAGGATGGCTTGCTGGCTCAACAGATACGCTGGCATGATGAACAGTTTCGGTGTCATACGAGGCTGATGCTAAGACGTTACAGGATTATATTAATAGTGGTGCGCGTCATTCACGTGATATCTGAGAATCATCCAAGCGCCATTCCTGTTTTAGCTGGGTTGTATGTCCAATTTTGTTATACTCTAGTAGGGCGTGGACGCTCAATGTTTGGATATGACAAAGACTGGATTTCACAGGTCCATTTGTACGATGTCGGAATATGTGGGGAGGCAGTTGCCTCATCTGAGATCGTGATCAACGCTTACTGGAACACTGACTGACCGATATGTGCGTATGTAGGCGGACGGTTTCGTCCATTGTGGTATGCCGGCTTGGTCCCTATTGGATTGGGTCGCTCGGTGGAAAGGCCACGTTGTCCATGGTTGGTGCATCTTCGCAGGTACCACAGGGAGTTAGGGGGAGGCGTGAGTGGGTATGGCCTGGTCAGAAGAGGCGCCGTTCTACCACGGATATACCTATATTGTTCTGTAAAGTGACAAATTGGTGACTTGACAATATATCAACTACTGGCAATTGGAATGGTGCTTGCTGAGTAGAAGATCGTACCTATGAAGGGTCCGACAAAGATATATTTTTTTCGATATTACACCTATTATACATATTGTAAACTGCATATCCATCACCAAAACTAGAGTATGGTGTATGCAACGTTCAAACTTCCCACCTCCATTTATACTCTGCTCTCGACACTCATGCCTCGCGCGAAGGCAGCATTCTCCGGTCTCATACGTACCCCAACCTCCAGGAAATAATATGACCTTTCACCACTGCTCAATAGCCGAATTATGGGAGCGTGATATCTTCACAACGTATATGGAGTCTCGAATGCCGGTCTGGTCATACCAAACATTCGAAACAGAATAGGAGGCAGGATCATGAAGATTGGTAGGCACCTATAGCAAGTTGCCACCTGCGGAGTAAATAAACAGGGTGGCCCCTATTTTATACCCAGAGAACGAACAGTGACTAGGGTATCGGCTTGTGAACCGCAAAGATGGAACGGTGATCAAATCCCAGCTGTTACACTAGTCCATTTATGCGGAGAAGAGTATACCAGATATAATGCTAATGAATATAATGATGATACCAATATTTCACATATATAGGTATGAACGCTAAGTTGAACATACAGTAGATTGGTTACAACGGTATGCTCCTTCTGTGATCTCCACATATTTCGATGCTTTGAGATTTCACCACAACATGCAGTTCAGCACACCCGGCCGGGACAATGACCTCCATCCTACGTCTAACCTCGCTGCCGATAATGAAGCTTGGTGGTGGTACTACCAGAATGGTTATTGGGGTAATCTGAACCACAAAGGATCTACTGACTACTATCTTGGTTACTGGTACACCTATAATTATCATAGTGGTAATAGTTATTATCAACGTAGGCTATACTCGGAGATGAAAATACGGCCAAAGAAAAAGGACTTGTAGTGACCATCCGTTGCGAAGGGCAGACACCATTAACAAAAAGGAACGCGGACACCAGCTGGAAATGTGAGCAGATATTTCACCGCCCACTGAGACTGGTCAGGGACATATTGGATGAAGATGGCCAGGTCGACTCGCATACTATGAACTTGTTGAATGTCATAGACAGACTAAGGTAGTCCATGTTGCTTACATTCCTTAATAGATTATAACAATACCAATCTAATTGGTACTTATCATGTACTTATCATTCCCCATTGACGGCGGATTAGCGTGCATACCGGTACGCTTTTGCATTCAAACTGACGGATGAATAGGCTCATTGACAGTGTGACGGCGGACGACGCCGTAGCTATCCACGCCGAAGAGCGACGTCACCCGTGTGATCATTAGGCCTATATACCTTTTATATATGCCTTATTATGTTGAATCCTTCTTCCGTCACTGAGCACGAATATGGGCGGGACCTGGGTGAGGGGTGTGGGGGGGATGGGGGTCGTCCTGAGATGCTACATAAAGTTACCGGGAAGGAATCATAGCCACATTATTTTCCATAATATTTTTTGTCAAAATCTGCCCATTAGTAGTATGTAAAAAGGGGATCCGGGCTCACTCTCTCAAAATCATTCAAAATTTCCAAAAAATGGTTTTGAAGATAACCCTATTCACTCAAAATCACTCAAGGTCTAAATCCATAAGCACTGGTGTGAACACCATCCTCATGTATGTACCTCTTAGTATCCAAAGGTGACAA
>JAUOBX010092174.1:0-19190 GCA_032360705.1 Eupentacta quinquesemita
TCGCATGGATGCCCCATTGTCACGTCGTGACGGTGTTACGTCACCCGGTCACGGTCTCCGAGTTTCAGAACACGCGCCCGAAAAACGGGGATAGGTGACTATTCTTCGACCTCCGGGTGGGATGGGCGTATGGGGATGCAAAATTTGCATGCTAACCAGGTAAAGGGTTAATACACGCAGACGATAACTTGCGAATCACCTTCCCCACATTGAGAGCAATCGGAATGAGACACCATGCTCAGGGGATGCAACCCGGACTCGAACTGATAATCACTGGATCACTAGATCTGTAGATTGAGACCTGAACCAATTGGGCCACCACGCTCCAAGATGTACCCACTAGTTGACCATGCAGCTTTCAGCCTGGTCATACAGACATAATGGGAAACTTAATTCATGCGATCAAGAAACGTTGATAGGTCATCGCCCTGCAAAAGTATATTCTAACAGCCTAACCAGTCTAGGTATCTAACATCCCAGGATAATATTGTCAAAACAAGTCGGCGATTTACCGGATCAGGTTTTCCTTGATGATTAAAGATCATATAATCGCCGTTTTGAGTAGGCTACATGGTCGCCGAAATACAGCGGCGAGTAGCGCGTCGAATCGAATCGATCGACGGTTGGTTCTTTAATTATGTAATCTGCATGGTTGTTCGGATTGTTGCAGAGGAGGTGGTGGAGGGGGCGTGGGGGTTATACCTCGGGATGAGCTGAACTTCTAAATTGAGTATAGTCGATAACATGGGTGGAGTACAGTTATCATATATCAGTAGTACCCAACTACTGTTTATATACCATGATTTATAGCTGTGAAAATAGGTTTAAAATAATTTCGATTTGTATGTGACCGAGTTGCATTCGGCATTGAATACCACGGACTCAGAAAGCTACTGAAAGCGTATTGAAGGACCATGTCTGTGTTTCCCGACTGGTACTCATATTATTCCAACATGCTCCCGGGATCGCCACGTTACGCCCTCTCTCTCGAGACGATCAGTAAACAACAGGATCAACCAACCTGGAAGATTAGAAGATCGTATGTCCAACTACGGTAACGGCGTACATACGGGAATATACGGAAACAACAAATACGATAGAACACGATGCAGGAAAATAGGCAAGAGTAGGAAATATGATGAATAATGAACCCAATATAGGTTCAATAGGTGTACATTTTATATACTTGGTATAGTTATGTTTTGGTTGGCCATATGCTGTAGATGACCCCTTCCACTCTTGGGTCAGGTCAGAGCTTACCCGAGGTCGACAGGAATGAACATGCAGTTATAATGCTGTCGGCGACACGATGACCATAACTTAACAGTGAAAACCATATGAACATGATTATATATTATTATTATTATTTTAATATTATAAAACAGATATATATGACGCTCTTTTCAAACGAAAGTTTGTTCAAACGCGCTTCACACGATGAGAATATACGGAAACGATAAATACGATAGAACACGATGCAGAAAAATAGACGAGAGTATAAAATATTATAACTAATGAACCCAATAGGTTCAATAGGTGTGGTTTTCTGAAAGAAGTTATATCTTTCTTAGCCGATTGTTCAGGAAAATTGGACCACTCGAGTGACTGTAGAGTGAATGAATGACACCAAGTCCTTCCGAGTCTTCAACGATGTTGAATTCCATCAGAACCTGCCAGAGTTCATCAAGCTAGACTCTGTCGAAGGTTAAGGCCTTCATAAGTTGTGGCAGAAACAACGCTGGTGCTGGAGATGTTGTTCCGATCAGTATACTATAGCTGCAGTTGAATATTTGCTCAGTGGTACTCCGGCCGGCTGCCTGGCTGCCTGGTTCCCGGATAGTAGGAGGTCGTCGGCCCTGGAGTTGAGTTGGTGCAAGATAACACGCAACAAAGTCTTGCTGGGGTTACTTATCAGGCTTTTGGTCCTGAAGTTTCCCTTCTTTAGCCGGAGTATCATCCGGGATTTAGTCCTTTGGATATTCATTCTCTATCCAGATCTTCTGGCAGAGGGCGGCTTAAGGGCCTTGGTTAATTCCACGCCGCCGCACTTCAGAAACCCAGCATGCAGGTATTTCACCTGGCCGCCCGGTTTCAGCTCGTGGATAGCTGCTTCAACCTCGGCTCCCAGAACAAGCAGGTCATCCTCCTCCTCCAAATGACGGACACCATTCCGGTTCGGTCCGTTCCGGTCTGGCCCTGAAATACCGTACTGTAACAGCGGACTGTTAGTGGTTGAGCCAGGATTGAGTTCATAGTTGTACTGTTGTATAGTGGTCTCTGCATTACTCACCCCATCTCGTCAGTACATCACTGTTGTCAGTAAGGTTGCTCTCTCTGTCCTCGATGAGAGCTCTTCGTGGTTCTGTGGGCTTGGTAATGGCTCTAACGGTGTCATGGACATAGCGCTCAATAGCACTACTTCGCTTCCCGATACACTGTTCTTTTGTTGCTTCAATTTCGTTTCAAATAATGGGTGATATATACTTCCACAAATAACAGCTGTATATGACTGCTTGATATAGCCTATACCAGTTTAACAGTATACCAACCCACTGACCTACAACGATGACATTCTGTACACGAGATTTATAGCCTGCATGTCGAGTGAAGTAGACATTGTCTTGAATTTATTTAAATGAAACAAATCTATTTTCAATATTTATACGATAACCCAATTGTTTTCACTGTTTATCGTTCACAGAGTTTACTGCCCACCTATACGAGGAACGTCAACACAGTATCCTCAAATGACGTTTTTGTATACATCCTACATTATTATGACCGTATAACGGAATTTTGTTCCATGAACATTATGACCCTATTACGCATGTGGGCCTAGCTGCCTAGTGTATATTGAGCTAGTTAACGACTTCACAATAAGGTTTATGGGTAATAAATAGCTTGATCTATCAACGCTATATTGGAATCACGACAGTAAATGTCACTTTATATGAATGGTCAACGATATTGGTTTGTGCGTAATTTATGATAAATATTTAAAGGGGCCATAGGTACGTGCATGCTTTGAGTTTGGGCAATTGTCATCTTATGAGGATAAATATACACTGAAACCAAGAGCGAGTTGGCTGTAGGAATATCGCGAAATTATCATAATTCTGTCTCAATATTGGTCGTATATAGCCCAAACTACAACAGGAAAATATTCAACTATATATTCATCTTGTTTTATCTTTTATTCACTACTTCTCCCGGAAAATTATTGAGAGGGAACTATATATTCACTACACTGACGGAATGAGTCAAGTAGACAATCCAATCCAGCCCAGAATACTAACATCGCTTTTGAAGATTTTTACTTTACTTTTTACTTCACGCCAAAAGAACTGGAGCATCTCAATAAGCTAGTTAACAGTTGGAATCAATTATAATATAATCTCATCCTATCATTAAATAATCATTATCATAATCATTATCATTATTTAATACATTATACTGGACAATTATCAATGTATGGATAGGCCTTTACCTTGCAAACTAATCGAGGCTGACGATAATTTCAGAACTATTCACTACGGTGAGTAGTCCTACGACCGAGGTCACCTCTATGCTTCCGTATGCACGCTCCATTTGGATTCGTTTACAGTTTGTCTTAACATGTTTACAATCTGACAATGAAAGCTCGTCCGGGAATGACGCGGAGTCAAGTATTCTATTGTACGAGATTCTAGGATGATTAATAGGGTAGAATCGTGGTATAGTTTGTGGCTGTATATTCCAGCAGTATATCGAGCTCAGGATGCCTCTACACACATGACCCATTTTTGGTCTGAACACCATATTACCACGTTCAGAGTCCAGAACAGTACGATAGAGGCACCGAACTCGGGTGAAAACTCTGCTGTCAGGCAGGCATCGTCTGAAATTCTTGATTACCAGGGATATTGTTTTCCAGACGTTCACACTACACGTCTAGTCGATTACATGTATACTTACAAACACGATGTGCCAGATGTTGTCTGTTACCAACAATGTGTACCAGGGATATTGTTTTTCAGACGTTTACACCACACGTCTAATCAATGTATACTCACCAACACGATGTACAATATGTTGTCTGTTACCAACAATGTGTACCCAGCTGACTGCAACCTCTTGTCGTTTGTTTCCTGCCTATTCACAGATATAGGTCCTATAATATAAACCATGAGTTACACCTTGACCTTAGTATTGGACTGATACGCAATCGCAATAATGCGTGTATAGCTGACTATAGGCTAACCTCAACCCTTTCGTCAGCAGTATAGTCAATTAGAAAGTAATCTTCGGGACAGCCGGTGTGCACCAGTTCGAAATGTTCGATTCATTTGAAATTCAATATTCTTAAATAAATACTTTCAGACAGGATAATAAAAGACAATACTTACTACAATGATTATTGTTTTCAAACAAAATAATGGTCTCGACTTTCGATCAAATATTGCGAGACTACTGCCTAGAGGAAAAAATCCTACCGTCGAACGTAACATTACTTTATTGTACACCTCATCTTAACCATGTTATCTTTACTCCATCAAAACTGATCAATTTGAATATTGAGCCAATACGCAATCGCAATTGAAATCAAACCGAACACTGGCGACGCATCGCCGGGACATTCTCCGCTCATGCGATGTTCCGGTGCGTGTTGCCCTTCTGGGTGTTCGGAGACTCGACGCAAAGTGCCACCATAGCGATTGGAAAGACATTTCCTGCCTTCGGAGACATCTTTCCACAGTAAAATTCATACTCCGGGTGAATGTAGCAGCTGTGAACAATTCCATGAGCTATAAACAACAACAATGCGCCACTATCGGAAGGCATTGCCTGTTACCACAAAAATGAAAGGTTATATTATGTATCTTGTTTCCCCCCACGAGACCATTTTGTCTCTGTTACGCGGTCAGCGGACTGAAGTGGGTTTTGATTTAGTGCAGTGACACCGCGGTAGCAGTTGAACGAGATGAAAAGTCAGCCGGTCTACTAGCTCCAGGTAGGCAAAGGGTACCCGCTGACGTGAAAGAACGAGCTTCAACGCATCTATCGAACTCACGATCGTCACTCAGTTCTGCGCCCATGAACAACTCGACACAGGCTGACAGGTAGAAGTTTAACGGAAACGGTTCACCTGGCTGCGTTCAGGAAAACGGTTAACTGCCAAAGGGATTTGCAGCAAGACTGAACTTGGCCACGCAGCTGAACTTATGGCTGGACAGAGTTTAGGCCGTGAAGTTATATAAAGTACAGGGTTACCAAGGTTGGGAAGGCTGGAGTCTGACAACCATGTGTAAGGAAAGTACAATTGACTGGAATCCAACTGGACAAGAGGGGGTCAAACCACTGAGTTGGTTATAGCTATGTCTATGTGAGGCGATTGAATATGCAAGAGAAGGACGGGAACTACCGACCAAGCAATTTTCTATTGACCTTCTTCAATCAGTCTATACAGAACAGGATTCTATTGGATGGGAAAGTGATTGCTAGTTGTAAACTAGACTCATGATGAAGGGCTGGGATCGGCCATCATCATTTTTGCAATGAGGATACACTTTGTTCATTGGCTTTGAGGCAGTCCCTCCCGAACACACGAAATTGAAATGTTAACAACCTCGTTCCACGATTTGAAACACACAGGCGCGAGATATTCTCTAATTCAGGAGCGTATACCGGCAGGTTCGTCATAGGCGAAGCCGGGAAAGGGTGCATGGTCGATAACCACGGGTATAGTGCGCCCCCACTCTAGAAGCGAGCAACAACTTCCACGCTTTGGTCACTTTAGTTATCCGGCTATGATGGGATAGCACTGACCGGCACTGCCCCTCTCCCTCTTCCCATCCTTCTGACACGCTAACTTCTTCGAAATGCATCAACATCGATTCAGTCATTCCAGGACTCAACCGCCTAGCTCAATCCCTCAAAAATGTCTTACATGCATTCAACAAAGATCAGACCGGAATAGCGATGATCACGAGCAATTAGAGAGGCGAGATGCCAAACAGGAATAACGAGCCCTGATTCAAATAGAACGGGACATGAGCTCGGTGAGGTGTGAGATTTTCCCTCGAGGGGAACGATTTTACCTTTATGTAGAAGAGACCGTTGGTCGAACGAACCGTCAAAAGCCTTATCAGCCTATGAGAATGCTAGACTCCCTTATTCAAGAGGGTCTTGAAGATAGACGAATAGACGAATAGCCTACCTTTCGGCTTTTTGCACGTTGATCTGACGGAGTTCTAATTCGCTATATAAGGTGACATCTGTCAGTCGCTGTGCTATGACGAAAACATGAATGGTTTGACGACAAAATGTCCCAAAGGCGGCAGGTGTGCTTGCGCTCGGCTGCAGAGTCAACTTACGAGCCAGGCAAAACACTCCTGTAAATCATGGCTTTCAGAGGCAGTGATCCGTACACTACACTATTGCCGGGGGAAATTTAAATTGCTCCGTGTATCATTCCTCTCCAACTCTGATGCAGTGTTAGCCATAAGGATTCAAGTCGGGAGGGATTCCCCTTCTTGCGATTTTTTTCAGAGGGATTTCTAACATCCTTCATCTGTTCATCCTAATGTGATTTTTTGTCAGCTATAGGCCGCTATCAGATCAAATAAGAGGGAATATCCCTCTCACTGCGAATTTTTTAGAGGGATTCTAGAGAAAATAATCGGAATCTGACTATCTCACCCCTTAGCGCTAATACTGCTCTGATGAGATGTCGAGCTCACAAAAATCGTTCCGCAGTTCGGAGGGTTTTGTGCATCAACTGTAACAATAATGTTCTAGGACTGGGGGACGCAAGGGAAACTGAAAGCTTCCATACAGCATCAGGAAAGTTTGAGTCTGGCCTGCTGCCAGGACGGTCTCGTAGCTCATGAATGTCCCATCTTGGGCTAGTACTGTAACATAGGTAAAACTACAGACCAGTGAACTTTACCTCGGCGCCAGGACAAATATTGGATAAATTAGACGGGGATGCAATCGTGGAACAATATGTTGCTTCAAGATACACAACACGGATTCAGAAGAGGAAAGTCGTGCCTCAGTGATATGCTGCAGTACTGGGACAGAGTAACAGGATACGTGGACAAGGGGACACCTGTAGATGTACTTGGATCTACAGAAGGCATTCGACATAGTACCACACAACAGATTATTTGCCAAAGTGCAGGCTCATGGCATAGTGGAACCACTGTTGACCTGGATAGAAGAATGGCTGAGAAACAGAAGGCAGAAAGTCGTAATTGATGGAGTGGAATCAGAATGGAAAGACGTAACAAATTCAGTGGTACAAGGATCAGTGCTAGGTCCGATTTGCTTCATCATGTATATGGACGATATGGACAATGATGTGATTTCAGGACTGAGTAAATTAGCAGATGGTACGAAAATGATACGATCGATAAATGGACTTTACATTAATTTTTCCAAAGGGATATTGACACATTGTCAAGGTGGTCCAATAAGTGGCAAATGACATTAAACGCAGAGAAATGTTTCGTCATGCACTTCGGGCAAGGAAATCCACAATATACATACTACATGAATGGACGTCAATTGGGAAATAGGGAAGAGGAAAAGGACCTTGGCATCTATGTAAATACATCACTGAAATTCAGTAAGCAACGTGCAGAAGCAGCAAAGAGGGCGAATGAAGTTGTCGGTATGATCAGAAAGAATTTCACCAACTCCGACAAGGAGATAATTATCAACCTATACAAATCGCTTGTTAGGCCATACCTGGACTATTGTATCCCTGTATGGAAGCCATACTTGAAGAAAGATATCAAGCTACTGGAAGATGTACAGAGACAGGTGACTAGACTCATACCAAGGCTAAAGCATATGAGCTATGAAGAGAGGTTGAATGATTTGAGCTTGATGACGGTAGAAAAGAGGCATATGAGACAAGACATGATAACCATGTATAATATAATAGCAGGAAAAATCCATATAGATGTAGAAGACAGGATCGAATTCCTTGGCAAAGCGGTAACAAGGGGCCTTATTTCTTGATGGCCTTATTCCTTCATCAAAGAATGGGGCCAACAATGGTGAGGCTGCATGCTAGGAAGCATGCATTTTCCCAGCGAGTTTGGAAATTATGGAATCAGTTACCAGAGGAAGTTATCAGTGCACCTTCCCTTCTTCAATATGATACCAATGTACCTGTATTCAATTCCAGATTGCATGGTTAATTCATCTTCTAACTTCCTGGGTGTATGCTACGAGTTCGGGTTATTCCCACGATGGGTTTGGGTAAGAACTCTCATATCGGCTAACATAATCTGAACTGTATATATAACAGCTTGGCTGCTTGGGCATTGGAGAGAATTGGCAGGAAGTCTACCGGATACCGGAATTAGAAAAGAATCTCCATACAGACTCAGACGACCAGCTTGCTACCGGTCGGCTGGTCTGCTGGTGTACTTTACTGGATTGTTCGAGAGTTCATTACGCACCGAATGATTGGTATATATATAAGTAATTAGTTTCACACAATTCAATGTGTTGGCATGAAACCGGGGTTACTATAACTGGGTGCATAGACCTCCGAAAGGTCGATTGAGTCTAACAGTCGATTAATTTAGTGTAATAGCATTCGAGATCTCCTGAAGCTTACTCATAAATACCCTCCCAATCATTCATTTATGTTAATATTCATACATCTTTGACGTCACACATTTTGTGTATTCAGGTATTACAGTATGGATAATATTGACCTAGCTGCCTAGTTCATGTCTCAACCAGGCGAGAGGCTCGGTGATTCCCAGTTGAATGCATTGACCTCTGATGGCTTCAATAATGGAGATCATGTACTTTTTAGGGGAACCCACATACCTCAACACGATAGGGTATAAATGTGAGGGTATGAGGTCATTTATTTCATTTAGGACCTATGATGACATCATAACAGCGGCGGACGACCAAGCCGCTAGGCGCGGTCGTCCCGACCGCTGTCTGGCTGTGATGACGTCTTCAGAGGTCTTAAATGAAAGAAATGACCGAAATACCCTCACTTTTATTGCCATTCATAAATACACGATTAAAACGACCCAAAAAAAATCGAAAAAGTATATTTTTCCGTAGTTTTTCAAAGTCACCAAAAACTTCTCCCTAACTGGGTCGGTGACGTCACAATGCCTGAGATTCAAACGACGACTGATGTTGAATCACTGAGATTTCAGCTGCGACAACGACGTACAGTCAAACAGCTAGCTTTTTCAATAGTATTTCTCGTCAAATGACGTCGATTTCGAACAACATTCACTGTTTTCAATTCTGGAGATATGTCACTCTCTTTGCAATCGTATTCTAACATTTAGCACCTTTGGCGCTGTATGTAACTGCTGAATTTGTCGCTAACTTCTGCTTGTTTACAACACTGCCTCGCTCGAGCGCCGGATTGCCTTCAGGATTTTGGTTCCGAAAACAGACGACAAAAACTGAGTACTACTACTACTAGTAGTAGCCTGCTAGATTCGTAAGAAAATATGATATTTCATAGTCGTATTCGCAGGTTTAGAATCCTTAATGGATTCAGAAAATAAACAAGCTTGGCCTAGGTCTAAGTCTAACCAAAGCCTAGCCTAACTTTGGCTAACGTTAACGTGTGGTTCTGTGGTGTAGGTTATGCGTAAGTTAGGACTGTTCGCTATGGATTCTGTGGCTGTGGTACAAATTTTATTGTTAGATTAACGTTATGTATATGGTGTCACACCAAGTTATAAACAATAGGCAGGATTATGGGTTTGGCTGGAAGCATAAACGTAGGCTTGTAGGGTCTACTACAAACGAACACAGACAAGGAAACAGTATGCTTTTCAAACTGACTCAGTCATTGTCAACAATAGCTACATCACTATGGCAACCATTGTTATAGTACATGCTGTTGTGTGCAGATTACAATGTCAATACATCCGCCAAACAATCAAAAGTTACACTCAATGAAATTCTCCTAGATTGACAATATGCAAATGATGGTACCCTCGAATGCGATTCGAAACTGGTCTCGAATGGAATGTGATCAGCTCAGCCAATCAAAATACAGGAAACCAATAAAGGTGTTTATGAATAACCAATAGGATTCGGGAAGTTTGAGTTAGGATAACCGTTTTCTCCTCTATAAGTCATATATATTAGTCATGTTAGTGTTGCTAACATCTTGTTACCTCGTCATCCTCCTTATCGAATCAAAATGTACCATTAGTTCTGGGAGGTTAAGTGAAGAAGTTAGAAGACGGTGACATATCAATAATAGGATAGGCTAGGCCTACACCCGACTCTCCAATATTATAATAATGCTATTTTACGCATATCAGCCCACACTATCAGTGATTTAGATCGTAACGTCACATGATCGTGGGGTGCCAATTGGGCCATGACACTGTTCTGGGGAAACACACACAAGATTGATGCGTCGCGCTCCTCTGCAAATTCCATCAATACCATAGAGTGGCTGCAGAAAACGCCGCGGCCACATTGATTTCAAATATAATCCAATTGGATGTTGTAGAGTTTTATGTTATAGGAAAACTAATGACAGATTGTTCCTAATATATGTTTTGGAATGTTCGTTAATTGCGATAGCTTTATTAACATTCGCTTATGGATGCATGTGGTGGGATTGAGTGCGGATGTTTCGGACATGCTGATGCCACTATATCAGTATACGCCAGTGATTGCAGACTGAGTTGACTGTACACATTTTGGCTTCGATGTGTGCTTGAATGTCGAGAGTGGGATGACATCATGTCTTTATTGCGATACATCCTTTAATGTTGGAGATGAAGTGTGGAATAACGTGGGACTCTTCGACTGCACATAGTTATTTTGATCATTCTTATACCTATAATCCACTCGAAAGCAATGCGCATTGATAATAAATATAACATTATTTGATGACGTCACGGAGTCCACGTCTTCATTTATCATGTGACCTCTAGACCGGCAATTATTATTGTTCGGTATGGTATATTGTTATACCATCATGCTTTGCTAAATTCGTTTCGATGAAGTGCGGGACGATTGTTTTTGAAAACAGCCCCGCCTATTATTCACTGGGTATTGCGAGACGATTCTTCATCCTTAATATATATAGCAATGATTCAGCAGCTACCTTCCAGCAGATCCTGGCAACGCCACTGTTATCTGCAACCGGCAGCACATTGCTTGCTCTGCTCACTCACTCGTAGTATCATGATACCTTCCACGCTGGTATGGAAAATAATGTCCATTATAGTTCATGCTAACGTCTAACGCTGATATCTCGCATGCCTTGAGTCCGTTTTGGCGACACTCGACAGACATCAACGCACGATTCAGAAGACCAAATCCAAATCGTTGAACAGAGCGGTGAACTCCGTCTCACATCGTCTCGCTCGCGAGTGCCAGTTTATGTTCCAGTCATTTAATTTGTATCTGTCATATCCCACAGAATATCCCATCGCAATCTCTTTACCTCATTTTTGTTCAAATTAATCTCCCTTCCAATCCATCAGCGCAGGTCCGACGCCCAGCGATCAGTCGTGATATTCAGCGATATAATTGTCGATGAGCGACCTTCCAATCGTCGCGCAATCAGTATTAAACACGTTTCATGTCTCTGACGAACTTCTTTCATTCTACTGGAATGTGAGATTATATCGAGCGGGCGAGGTGGGCGTGTGGGTTCTGTGTGCATATATTCATGTCATAATCTCATAAGAAATTATCTTTTCAATGTCATGTTGTAATTTTAGCACTGCACTGCACTCTTACAGGGACATCCTAATGAATATCAATTCCCATGGAATCGACTATCCGACGTGACCACACCACCTGAGGCAGGTAGGCCTATCAGTGGTGTTCAACCGTCGCAGTTAATCATGGGACTATACCCGTCAGCCCCTCCTGTGTCGGGGTATCGTCCCATGGGTATCACGATGCGTGCACCTGGTTCCTTGACGGTATAGGCCCTTCCGAACTTTCCATCAAATGGTCACAGCAGCGGCAAACTATACCTGGCGAGTTTATAGTATACAATTTCATTTAATGAGATGTCTGGATATGGTTCCCAGTTTGCAGTTCCTATACCTGTTATTGAACACTTATATGGCACGCCTGATTGGAGAAATCAACACATTTAGCTCGGAACACAATCATGATCTGATGATGACCCATCTGGCATAACTTTTGTCAAGTTTGTGAGATATTCATTATTGAACAAGTAGAAATGCCTGAAATGAGAGCTCAAAATGCCAGATGTGCCGCGAAATGAACTTACATTACGGAATGCGCAAAATACGCATTAACAGACATTCTCAACGAATATTCCATTTTTATCGCTTTCTAGACATTTTACCTAATAAACTTGGTACTTGGATTTGATGGAGTGGTTTCTCTTTCTTCCATTGCATCCGTGTCCTTGGCCATAGGATTTCTGCCTATCATTGTGACGTGATGGCTCCGAATAGGTGTGGAAAAGTCGCAAGATGTACTCCGAAAAATTTCATCAGTGATCGATATAGCTCTGTCGATCATAGACAGCTCTCAGAGGAAAAGACTTCACGAATGGTTTTCACAAACCCAAGTAACTCGAAGGGGAGGTGTTGTCTACCAGGAATACAAGAAAGCCTTTATGGTGTCAAAAGTCACACACTCTAAATAACTCAAAATTGGCCCTAATTTAGTCAGAAGAATACATCTTGACCCAAATATTGGACTAATACGCATTCGGAATGATTGATATGAGTAGCTACGCTAACACTGGTCCTCGTTCTAACAAGGCATATAAGTGATCCCTATTCCCTACCAAAATCAATATCCAATTAGAGAATCATCCCTGAGACAGCCGGTGCGGGACAGATCGAAATGTGAGGATCATCTGAGACACAATATTCTAGAATAAATACTCCAGGTCAGGAAAATCAAAGACAACACCCTCGAACAATTGCCAACAATAATTATTTCAAACAAATTACAGGCTCGACCCTTGATATACTGCGATACTCCTTTTGCTCCGAGGAGGAAACTCGTGCGTCGTACGTAACATTACTTTATTGTACCATATAATCTTTCCTCTATCAAAACTGATCGATCTATCAAAATCAAACTGAACATTGCTGACACATCGCCTGGAGATTCTCCGCTCATGCGATGTTCCGGTGCGTGTTGCCCTTCTGGGTGTTCGGAGAAACGACGCAAAGAGTCACCATAGCGATGGCCCTCCTGGAAAAAGCAATTTCCCGCCTTCAGAGACATATCTCCCCAGTTAAATTCATTCTCCAGGGGAATATGGCAGCTGCGAACAATTCCATGAGCTATAAACAACAACAATGCACCACTATTGGAGGCATTGCCTGTAACCACAAAATCGAAGGGCTATATCATGTATCTCGTCTCCCCCACGAGACCATTTTGTCTATATTACGCGGTCAGCGGACTGAAGCGGGTTCTGATTTAGTGCAGTGACACCGCGGTAGCAGTTCAACGAGAAAAGCTGTCGGCCGGTCTGCTCGATCCAGGTAGGCAAAAGGTTTCCACTGACGTGAACGAACGAGCGAGCCCTCGACGAATCAACGAACGCATGCCCGTCACTCAGTTCTGCGCCCATGAACAACTCGACACAGGTAGAAGTCTAGCGGAAACAGCTCACCTGGCTGCGTTCAGGAAAACGGTTATCTGCTAAAGGGATTTGCAGCAACACTTAACTTCCACGCAGCTGAACTTATGGCGGGACATAATTCAGGCCGTGAAGTGTTAGAAAGTACAGGGCTACCTGGGTTTGGAAGATAATAGTGGTCTGACAACCACGTGTAGGGAAAGTACAATTGACTGGAATCAACTTGGACGAGAGGGGGTCAAATCGATTGGAAATAGCTATGGCTATGCGATTGAACATGCACGAAAGGACCGGAGCCACCGACGAGCGATTCTCTCATGACTGTCTATCAGCAGTCTATGATACCGAATGGGATAAGATTGGATGGGGAAGTGACTGACAGTAAGGAAATAGACTCAGGATGAGGGGGTTGAACTGGCGTTCATCACTTTTTCACTGTAAAAAAACTTTGTCCATCGGCTTCACATCACGACTCCTCATACGGAGTATAGGCGCGAGAAACTGCGTATAATCCGAAACAAACGAAATCAGAATGTTAATAGTATCATAGCAGAATCTGAAACACCCATGCGCCGAACACTGTTTTCAATCAACAGTGAACACGAACATGTTTTTCTATGGGAGAGGGAAGGGTCTGAGTTCGATACCAACGTCTAAACAGGTATATGAGCCCCTCATCTGTCACTATAGATACAGACAGCGGGACAACTTCCACGCTTCCGTCATCATAGCTATGGGGTGAGACTTACCCGCACGATCCTCCTCGAGCTAGTAGTTTCGCTGTTTGTGCTAGTACACATGTCGGTTCTTCCCTCCATCTTCTCAACAAGCTAACTCTTCAATTATGGATAACGAACCAAACCGCCTAGGTAAATTCTTCTTCTTATACATGCAAGAAAAACCCGACCGTAATAGCGATGATCACGAGGAATCAGAGAGGCGGGATGCCAAACATGAATAACGAGCCCTGATTCGAATAGATCGGGACATGGGCTCATTGAGGTGTAGGATTTTTTTCCCGAGGGTACGATTTCACCTTCCGGCATTCTAAAGAAGATTCTGGGGAAGAGACCGTCGCTCGAACAAACCAAGCCTCATCAGCCTGGGGGATGCCCAACCGTCGAACTACAACAGTTCAGGGGGACCTAAAGATAGTCATAGACGGAGACCTTTCGCACGTTGGTTTGACGAGCTCCTAATTCGCTATCACTGGATAGATGACATTTGTCAGTTGCTGTCCTACGACAATAACATGACGCTAAAATGTTCCAAGTCGGCAGGTGTACCGGTGCACGGCTTCCGAGTCAACTCATGACAAAAACATGAGATATATGACGTCAGAAGGTTCAAAGTCGGCAGGTGCTCGGCTGAAGAGTCAACTCATGTGCCGGGCAAAACATTTCTGTGGAGTAGACGTAGTGAACCGTACACTACTATTACTGGGGCAACTCGACATTGCTTCGTCTATTATTTCTCCCCCTGCAAGGATCCCAGACTCGGTTCAAGGTATAGAGCTCGCAAGAATTTGTTCCACACCGTGAAGGTGTTTTGCGCATTCAGTGTTTTAGGACTGAGGGACTGAGGGTGCCAAACGAGTTCTTATGACTGTATGAATAGCTGGTAGACTTCCATACGCCTACACCATCGAGAGAAATACGGTTGGGCATGCCGCTGGAACAGCCTCGAAACTCATGAATGACATAGCATGATACTGTGAAAGAGGAAACTTTTGGCAGTTGAGTTGAACATGCACAAATAAACCCCAATATTGCTCAATATGAACCTAGCAACTGAAAGTGATGTCTTTGTAAATAAGTGCTCTTCGAAATAACACTATCAGACCATTGATTTGACAAACTTTGGGGCAACTTTAGGGCCTATAGGGTATGAGGGAGCTAGCCGCAAAAACAATTGAACAAAATATATATTTTTCAATTCGTTTCCCGCCCGTGCATGTTCAGTTATTCATGTTATTTTGGGGACCTTGGGGAGGCTCAGTGGGATTCATATTTTTTTGAATAACGAACGTGATACTTAATGCGGCAATACGGGCATTGACAGTAGCCTGTATAGTAATACGAGTGAGAATAACGTTAACAAGAGTGCCAATGGCACAGTACCTCACCTGGTACGTGTACAGTTGTTTTTCTAGTGCGATCTGATGAGAAGGGACTGATTGAGCTAACATTGATGTCATAATGGCATTTGGGAACTAGGACCCCAAATTCCCGAACATCCCAAAGGTACGGAGCATCATTATGACCGTGATTTCTATTGAAGGGCCCTAGATCCCAGACTGAGCCTTGGGCTAGAAATATGTAAACTCCACCTCCCCTCCTCCCAATGGCCCATAACCCAAGGACCATCGCAAGTACAGTAACGCTGGAGAGAATCAATTGAAGCTCGTAAGAGGAGATGCTTTTCAAGCACCATTGTGTGTAGTTTCATCAAATACGGTAGGCCTAAGTGGGACATTAGGCTAAAATTCTTGAACACCTCGAAGGTATGGATGTTAGACCATAATTATAACCGAACATCAGCAATCTGCATTGAAATTTATAGGAGAAGCATTTTGTGTGATTCCACACGATGAGCGCCAGTGCCCACACTGGGCCTCGAGCCCCAAATTCCTGAACATCCCTAAGATATGGCTGTTAGACCATCATTATGACCAAACGTGCACTGTGCAACAAAATTAGTAGGAGATTTTCGTAGACAATTTTGCAGTATTTCATATGATGGGCCCGAACTGGGCCCTTAGCTCAGAATTCTTGAACACCCCCAATGGTCATCTTTCTAAGGATCATTACATGTAACTCCAAGGATAATCAATTGAAACTGGTAGGAGAAGATGCTTTCCAAGCAAAAAATGGCGGTCCAGTAAGCAGGTTTGGATATGTTGTACACCGCTGCCTCGATAACAACTGAGCACTAGTCGAAAAGAGAAGGGTTAAAAGAAAAGAGTTATCGCCGGCGCTTATCCACGATCAACACGGTCAGGGTCAGTCATTTGTGGGAGAAGAAGCATTTTGCGTGATTCCATATGATTGGCTCGAGGCCCAGTGAGGGCCGTGGGGCACCCCTGATGCACCCCTACAAAGTCATCTATTGCCAACGGGCAATTAGTAACAATTGTACGCACTGCTATCGTGAGACAGACAAATACATAGTGACTACAGCAAAACCTCGACAAAATAATTTGAATAATCTAAACTAGAACAATGCAAACGATGGTACTCTCGGAATGGTATTCGAGACTGGGTCCCGGGTGACTTTTGACCGACGATTCAGAACGCATTCCATCAGAAAGTATTTATGAGTCGTTGGAGCCTTGCAATTCTTAAATATCACGGAAAATATTGAAAAATTAGCCCCAAACCCATTTGGCCCTCAAAATTAGTGATATCCCCTGAAAATTCTGTATTCTGCCCCAAATAGATGAAAAATGTGTGTCTTTTCACCATGTTGCGAAATTGAATCCCAAATCAGGGAATTCCCATCCACATTCTGCATATTTTCAAACGTTTCGTTTTGATCGAGAAAAGATGTGTGATTTGTGCCTTCGAACCTTTTTGCTAACTTCAAAATCGATCGAGCCTTCTGGCCTTCCAATTCCTGGATAACAATTAAAATGACGAAAAATTAGCCAAAATCAGATTTTTCCTAAGAAAAGTCATGGAATTTTCTGCCAAATTGTGAATTTTTCCAAATTTTCCACACTTTATCGAAACGAAATAATTAAGGCATGATGGTAACGATACCGAACCACAATAATTGCCGGTTCAGAGGTCACATGAGAGATGAAGATATAGACTCCGTGACGTCATCAAATAAAATTATATTTTCTAATAATGCGCTTTGGTTTTAGGTCGATTATGAGATTAGTCAAGATACATATGTGCAGTCACATAGAATCTCACATCACCACACACTACAGCTCCAACATTCAAGGATGTATCCCAAAATATACATGATGTCATCTCAATCTCAACATTCCAGCACACATCGAAGCCCAAATTGTACAGCCACAACGTTCCCAGTTTGTTTACCCTCCCTGAGCAGTAACTCATGCAAAATCGCAAAGAACACAGTTGTCATTTACGAAAGAAAATGGAATAAACTACTAGCTGAACTCAAATCACTAGCATATACTGATATATAGTGGCATCAACATGTCTGCAACAACCGCACGCAATCCCACCACATCCACAAGCGAATGTTGATAAGGCTATCACAATTAACGAACATTTCAAAACATATCTTCTAGAACGAACTGTCATTAATTTTCATAAATCATAAAACTCTAAAACATCCATCGGATCTCAATTCGAAATCAAATGTTCTCTGCTATTAATGTTCCCCGTTTCCTGTAGCCACTATTGATTGGATTTGCAGGGAAGCACGAAGCATCAATCTTCTGAGTGGTCGCATTTCCCTAGAACAGTGTCATGGCCCAATTGGCATCCCATAATCATGTGACGTAACGGCCTAAATCACTGATAGTGTAGGTTGATATGCGTAAAGCGGCATTCTCATCAGGGATTCGGGTATAGGCCTAGCTCATGAAAGGATGTCACCGGCATGTCACCGTCTTTACATACTTCATCTCCTAAAATGAATGGTACATTTTCATTTGACAAGGAGGATGACGACGTAACATGATATTACCAACACTGACATGACTAATCTATTGGATACAAATGAGTGTAAGCACAAATGAAACTTCCCGAATCCTATTAATTAGTGTTGCTAACATTATGTGACATCGACGTAAATACAAACGAATGAATAACAGCCGAGAGTCTTTCACGCACGGTTCCCCTAATCTTTATACACATTGTATAGATGTATACCTGTACACTGGGAACTGGAACCGAATTCGATGTGTACCTCTAGCTGTCTGGATGGCTGCTCATATTGCATGCGTGCATGTATGTGTTCGTCGGAGTTTCAATCAAAATGAAGGAGGAACCCATAATTACTCCACAAGTTAAGGCAACTCTCATGTACGAGATAAGAGACCAAGGATAAGAACAAAACCTAAAGTCCCGCTTGTTGATCATACTTTTGAACAGCTGGCTGCAGATTACAATATACAGTTTATATAGGAGGACATATTATCAGGAAGAGGCATAATCAAAGAAGAGAAGGAACAGAGGAACGAGCATTATAGGTTTCAGCCAGTTGACAAGGAAAACAATTGAGCCGCATAAATTTATGCGATGGAGGGAATATCATCCCGAAGGTGTTGGAGTTTGCATTAGTCAATATACATGCTGCATGATTGAGATATGCACAACGGTACACGCAGAAATGCAATCCTGTCGTGCTGTCTCCCATATGAACCAAAACCAAATAAAAACCCTATATATTACGTAGTACGTAGTTTTTGAGACATGAACTATGACAGTTGAGCTATATACTATATAACACCTAGTCACAACAAATATGTATCGTGAAGGTGTAACAAATATGGGATCAAGAAATGAATGAGAAGGTATTCATACCCTGTACATTAGGAAGGTCTAGACTCTAGGATATCCCGAATTTGATGATTTGAGTGATTGTTATAGACTCACGCCTCACTTTGCGTGCG
>JAUOBX010092175.1:0-12946 GCA_032360705.1 Eupentacta quinquesemita
TCAATCATTATAATAGTTCACTATAGGACCCCTACTGTTCTAATTCGAATCAGTTCCTCTATCCTAACATTCGTCCAATCCATGGGGGCTGCCATCTTGTCGAAGTCACATGACGATGATCAAACAGCTGATTTGAACATGTCTCCTGATTGGTCAAGAGTACGGACACATGTTTCCAGAAAATTTATTTTGAATTATTGGCAACATGTTGCACCACAAGTTGCACAACATCATACATGTTGCCTCTTGTTCCCACTCGGTGACACTGTCAACATCCTCGAACACAATAGGGTTCAGCAATATATTGTGCCTCAAGTTGCATGTCATGTTGACAGTGTTCACAGGCCTTTAAGCTCGATAGAAGTGATCATTCATTTTTTTGAAACCTGCATATATGGAGAGAGCATATTTCATCACTCCACCATCCCGAATTTGAGATTCCTAACTCACCTCATCTTCGAGGTATCTTTGTTAATAGTCCAGGTCTGGTGACATCACACAGGGAACCGATTACTGATTTGAATATTCCTCCATGAGTGGAAGGTGCAACTGAATTTTCTCTTTCGAAGTCATTGAATATTTGCATCTATAATTTCTCCCATATTATGTGAATCCTAATTCATATCAGGTTCACTTCTTCCATGTGACAGAGTTTCGAGAAAATTCAACTTTGCATTGACTTTGTACGGAGCAGCTAGGTTCTCTTCAGACCTACATGACGCCATGAAACATTGCATAATAATAGATCTAACCTCATTTTCACCATCTTATTGACTAAACACAATGTTTGGATTTTCTTTATATAGTAATCACAATCTTCAAAGTCATGTCCAGCAATCCCATCGGCCTAAGCATGGTCACACTCTATAGTGATAACAGACTCTCAGTTGAGTTTGAAGATAAGACATGTTCCCCACTATGAAGATCTACTGACCACAGTCAAGAGATTTTAGATCGTATGGTCATGTGACAAGATCTGACGGGATGTCGGAGACGATTCTACAAGGAAATGTATGAGGGAAGAGAAAGCGGGGCAGACCAAGGAAGAGTTGAGCCGACAACATTGAGGAGTGGGCCGGTATGAGCTTTGCGACAACCCAGGCTGTTGCCCATGACCCACAGGTGTGGAGAAGGCTGATACAATCACCATTGCAGCGCCCCTATGACCCTGGTGGGTTATGGGACCAGTAAGCAGTAAATAAGGCTAGAGCTGAGGTATCAGGACCTCCCACCACCACCCACTCCTTCCTCCCCGCCTAGGCGTCGTCCGGTGTCACCCAAATTTCCTCTCTTCCCCTCTCCCATATAAACATGAGGTACCATGGCATTCTCAACCACTAGTCACTACGCAGAAGGATATTATGATTTACATTAGGCAGCTCCCATGGATATCATTACCTGGCTGCCTTTGGATGGCCTCCTCACAATTTATTGGTGCATTAGCAGTTGTATTTCATGACCAGGCTTGACCCAAATTAGCAACTGATCAACCCAACATTTCATGATTGAGAACTTTCTTCAAATAAAAATTGTGGATGCTGTCATCGTAGCTCGTTCAGGAGCTCTTAGATGCCAGTTGGAGTGCTGTAATGATTTGCAGTCACTCTGATGAGATGTACTAGATTCGTTGTTTTCTTCAACAATGACAAGCCATGAAATGGAATAGGAGTTTAATAGCTAAAATGTGACAAAGAATATGTTTGGCTTGTTATGTAGCTAAAGTTCTTTGCTAGAGTGGCGTGATATTTTTATGTGTTTAGACAGTTTCCTTTGAAGCTTACTCATTATGTCACCTGCTTCCGATTTATGAGCCTTTTCGGAAACATTTCAGCGCATCCAACCTAACGCCATTAACGCCAGTTATGGGGAAGTTGAAAATTATTGAGTTCTGATAGTCACCTATAGTATACCTATGTGTATACCGACTTCATAAGGCACCAAGGTGTATTATTAGTTTACAAAGCTTCTTTCCCATCCACATTTCCCATATTTCAGGATCACTTTGAGAGCCTGGTCCAGTTCATGTCGAGTGGGCCCTGTCACATACTAGTCGTCACCAAGGGTGATACCGGCCAGGGAGTGGTCAATGAAGTCCGGTCCGCGCTGGGCCCTAAGGACATAACTGTAGCCAAAGAGGAATCACCAGTGAGTCTTAGGCCCTATTTGGAACTGATTCCACAATGAATGCACTACACGAGGCAGACTCTGCTGAAATGGCTGCAAGATGATGGTGGACCTATATAATTAAAAGTAGGTGGTGGGGATGGGAGAGGATTAGTAGGGGTGGGAGGAGGGCTTGTGGCAGCAAGGTCACAAAGCTAGGCCCCGAGGACATAACTGTAGCCTGTAACTGTAGGGCCCCATGTTGAACGCACTACACTTGGCAGACTACCTGTAATATGATAATAGTAGGCGTAAGGTTGGGGAAGTGGTGGGGGTGGCGGTGGAGTCTGGACCCTACTGGGCCCTAAAGGACATTGTGACCACTTTCTTTTTTCTCCCCTGTCAGTAAGGCTGTTCTTTACTGTTAGCGAATTGCGGGAGCAGTGTTTTTGATTCCTTGACAAAGTCTAAGCAGGCATTCTGAGCAGACAGTTGAAAGAACCCCATTGTGTTGTGGTATATGGGTGTTCCATGGAAAGGACATTGATTAGGCCATCATTGGCCATTGGAATCACTAAGCCTTTTGGCTTTCTGGTTGTATATATATCAATGAAGCAGGAATGTGTTTGTGAACTGGCTATGTTGTCTAAAAACTTCCAACATGCAGAGAGGCCATGAGGTCTAGTAAGCTGACATTTCCGACAGTCCCAGGTACTGAATTCACCTCATTTGGTACTGCAATAGTCACATTTTATATGCATCTTGTTCCTCTCTCTTTGACAGGGAACTGACATTCTTCTTCCCTGACTTTGTGGTCCCTACGGTCCCGGGTACTGGCCCTGCTATGAGGGTAGAGAAGACCCTGGCCCTGATCAGACCTGAGGCCCTCAGCGAACATAGAGGTAACAATCTTATTGTTCATAAGTGACCTGCCATGTTGGAATGTGTCCATTCAGGTTGTTGCCATTAATGATTGTCTAAACTAACATTCTGCATAACAAAATCCCCCAATTCATATTGGAAAGTTTATTTTGAAGGCTTTTAAAGAAGAGTTTTGTTTGTTTTCCTTTGTTCTTTCCCACTAAATTTCTGATAATTATGAACTTCATACGTCACGGTAGAGAAACATCACCCAGCTACGTCACTGGGTGAAAACATTGGCTGAGCCCTGAACGAAGTCAATGGGACTTTCTAGACATCGTAAATCACACTTTTCAAACACATTGTTGCATTGTTTTATTCCTGCTGGTCAATTTTAGGTTCAATTTTGGTATTCAGTTTTATAGGTGTGTTCATAATGTGTTTGAATGCATATGTCACGCGTGACTGCGAAACAAGTATTTCGATCATAAAAGTTTAACCCTTATGACGCGGGAAATCCAGCCAAGAGCACCATCACGGACAATAGAGGAGCTGGCACATGCACGCATGAGTGCACAGCTGGTGGGCACTGCCACGGCCAGCAGAGGACCCGTCTGCGCACGCGTGGGTGGTGACATCACTGCACGCATCAGTGAGCACTAAGACAGGTGCTCGAATCACCGGGCAAGCAGCGCAGTGTCGAGCTCCGTGTGGACAAGGAAGGAGCTGTCTGGGAGCTCCGATGGCTCAGCGTGATGAGGGTTAAGAAGAGTTACCTGTTCTATTATTCATGATCATTTCATTCTGCACCATCCACTGCACAACTCTGAGCTGGTATGGCCCCAGTGTGGGTATTAGGTCATCATGTGGTATGGGGAGGTCCTTGGTATCCAACACTACTCCTATCCACCCCAGCAAATAAACCTAACAACCACCAAACTTAACAAAAGGGAAGAAGAACAAAGTTACCTGTCTAGGCTGTTTTATTAATTGTGATTGGTTTTTTGTGCACCATCCGCTGCACAGCCCTAACCTGGTATGGGCACAGTGTGGGTACAAGATCATCATGATGAATAGGGAGCTCCATGGTATTCAACATTTCATTATGATTCTACTGTGGATTGTTCACTGATAAATTGGGATTGGATTGTTCATTGGGACCAGGTCGTCGTTTGGGGGATTGGTGAGGTATTCAACACTTCCTACTGATAGCTAAACATTACTCTTCATACCTTTCTTGGGTCCATCCATCACACAGCCATGACCTGGTATTGGTGAAGTGTTGAGATCAGGTTATCATGTTGTACAGGCAGGTCTTTGGTTCTAATGTCAACTGCAATCCCCGCTGGGGTGACCCGGGGAAGGCCGGGCTTTGCCGTGACTAAGCGGGGCATGTGCGGGAAAATGTGTCCCCGCTATGCCGAGGAGTTGCACGAAAGGAGCCGGGACTGGTAGCCAGGATGTGCGTTCATTTAGCCGGGGACTTGAGAGGGTTTAGCAGGGTTTCTATCAATGTTGAAACAAATAGTCATCATAATATAGCCGGGATTAGCGGGGACGTTCACTAAAATAGTGCCCCGCTATGCCGGGACTTAGCCAGGAATGTGTGCCGAAATGATGCCACGCCCTACTGGGCCGTCTATGTGTTTAGCCGGGACTTGGGGGATGTGCAATGTGCATATTTTCAATTGCACAACTAAACATTGAGGATTGCTGCAGAAGTTACCTGTCTTATTACTCTTGATCATTTCTTTCAGCACCATCCACTGTACAGCTCTAACCTGGTATGGGCGTAGTGTGGGTATCAGATCATCATGTTGAACAGGGAGGTCCTGGGTATCCAACACTTCATCCTGATGACTCCTGTAGACCTCGTGGAACAAACTAGGGAAGTCTAGATGTGTCAGTCGTCTACGATCAAGCGGAGCTGCATTGCAAGAATGGAACCCAGAATAAGAGTAGGAAACAACATGTCGAAGGTCAAGAAGATACGACCAGTACTGCTTGAAAGAACAGTTTTGTTCCAAGTGCTCACCCAAGATGATTATCACAGCTGAGGAGACTAGAACGATGACCCAGACGCCAAACTGAACCGTTCAGAATATCACTTGGGCTCACCCACCAAGCGAGCCAAATAAATTCTTCCTGCCTAGAACAGACACAAATTTGCAACACCATGCCACCCCTAGGCCACTGCTACCAGGCTACTAGGTGATCTATGTTGGCTAGGCAAGCTCTATACAAGCCCCTTCCAGTGTCCAAAATACTTCTTTATTTTCGGGAGCTCTTTTGGAATAAAAATCGCACCCGCCAATCTCGTTTTGAGAGCTACTTTCGCATTTTCAGGTGCTGTTTTCTTCAAGATGGATGACATTAGCCTGAAAACGCATTCCCATTGTTATAAGAAAGGTATTGTATTCGGATACCAGTCAATTATGATGAATGAAAAAGCCAAATGAAAGGTAAATATCTAAGACGTTTCATTTATAAGCTCTGTATATGCAGAGGCCATTTCCCAGAAAATCATCCCCATGTTTTTTGGACGCTGGCCCCTTTATATTTCCCCAACATATCACAGTATCTTCGTACAATGTAAACAATAAATTAATCATAGGCTAGTAGCTAGTACAGGGCGAATTCCCTGTAGTCAACAAGGCTACTGTACATAATAGAGGCATGTTCAAGAGTTGGACTGTTTGCAGTCTCTTTGATAGATACCTAAAATTCACTATGAGTGATCATCTGTAACACACTTTGGGATTGACTGATGCTCCTTATAAACTAAAGTGGGAGATAGCTAATGATTCGAAAGACAGTGAAAGGAAGTCTACACACTTATCTATACTAGAACACTTCTTGGATTTTTAAATTCTGGTCAGGCCTGATTATTACTGTCTTATTCACTCATCAGCCAGTTTGTTATCTGGTCCTTTTATAGCACTATATCACTGCTTACAGCTGTATCGAAGCGCAAATACAGATATGACCCTGATCATGGGAACCAAGCACGCTTTTCATCACGTTGCTGCCACAATGGAAATGTCCGTCAGCCAAATTCAGGGTTCGAACTCACAATCTCATAAACAACAGGACATTGATAATCACAGACACAGTCCTCATCACCATATTTGAATGCAGTTCTGAAGGATGTTAATGTGGTTCCTTGAGCAGGCCCTTGAAAATCATCAGCCACTGGGGGCGTTGGAGGAACCAATATGGGGTAAGTATTCAAAGTCTATAATTCACAAACCCATATCATCAATACTACAGTATATTGTTCAAATTGTTGATTTACCTGGACAACTGAATCCAAAGCAGTATGCCATGAGCTGATGCATGTGTCTCCTGTCATTCTTCGCTTTCTGGTGGCTTGGAGGGAAGTTGGATGGGCCGCCCAGCCGGGAGATACTACCTTTCAGCAGATCGATGCTGACAGTCAAGGTCCGACCTTCCGGGTCGTAACCTTTGACCTCAAGTCTGAGCCTGCTCCCCTTGTTGATACGGCAGAGATACTCGATACTCTTCAGTGGAACAAGATCATTCTCCGCCTCAGCCGTAAAACTGAGGAAGGAACGAGCCCTGTGGAGAAGCAGAAGGGGAATAGCGATTACAGATGTGAACTATCTTGTTTGATATGGAGCCTATTTGGTTTGATCAATTGTAGAGTCAATGAGTAATTCAGATTTGCTCAGATTTGTTTATAAACTATATTTCTAGCACAAATCTCATTACTATAATATAGCCCCCTGTGCCTTGTATAGTCTCAGGTGGCCCTAGGGCAAGGCCTAGCACCTGTTTGCCCCCCTGGCAGGGTTACATCCACTTGAGGTAGTTGGGGCTCCTTAGCCATAGCGGAGGGCATTCCACCTAGGAGGAGGAAAACTCTGATTTAAAGCCACTTGGGGATGGATGACTGTCCTTTAGCCTTGGTTGGCAGCTCATCTAGCATTGATATAACAAAGAAGTATCCAGTCTTGATCTGCAAACGGGTTGATGTTAGGAAGGGCATTCAGTCGTGAAACTTCTGTTCCACAAAATCCTTACTTGATGGCAACAAGTGTGGTTGCTGTTAGAGTAGGGCGAGTCCTGCCACCCTGTGTTCAGGGATGAAACCGGAATGGTAGGGAGGGAATAGCGATTACACTCTAGACTAGAGATGTAAAAACTATCTTGTTTGATGAAGCTTATTTGGTTCTACCAGTTGTAGAGACAATGAGTTAATCAGATTTGATTGGATTTGTTTATCAACTATATTCCCCTACAAATTTCATTGAATTATTCAAAAACGATAAGAACATTCTGACAATTGAATGCAGGCACGTATTACACCTCAATAGGCCTTCCCTCTAGAGGAATGACCGAGCCCTATGGTGTAAAGATATTAATATAGGGAATTGCAGTGCAGTGTCTGCAACTTTTCTCTGGTTATCATGGAATTGATGAAGTGATTACTGATTAGGCACTTATTGGTCACAGTAGTTACATAGAATATATTGCTTCAAATGTTACTCTGGTTACTTTGAGTGACTCCTAGAACCAGTCGGGCTCTGATCACCGATGTCCAAGGACCACTGCATCAGAGTGCTGGAGGTTGTTTTTACTTGGGGGGGAGGGGGAGGGGGATAGGGGCATATTTAATCAGCGAATGTCAGCCAAAATCTTCCATGGCATTACCATTTACCATCTATTTGTAATTTTAGCTACATTCAAGAACAATTTGGAAACTCATAATATTATATCGCAAAAGTGTACACTCATACAGCGTTCATGCTAAGCAGTGCGATTGCAGGATCCCCGCAGCTCCCTTGCCGATCCTGCATTAGGGATTTTTCTTTTACATGCTGCTTGATCTCATCAGCTTCTGACTAGTCCTACTAATGCCCAACTGTCATTTGCTAATGCATATGACTAGTACAACATCATTTCATATGAAAAATTCCCAATTTATGTACAATTTCAGTTAGTACACGATCTCCAAACCCTCTCCAATTGTTTTAATCCCCCCCCCCCCCCCAAAGTTTGGAATTCCCCCCTCAAAAGATGTTGGAGGAGGGGAATTTCCCCACCAAAATAATAATCCCAGCGTGAACACTGCACTCATTCCATTTTTGATGGATAGAGAAAACCCTGCCTACCTTTCCTGTCCTGGTACAAGGTCATCTTCATCATCAAAGACTAGGTAACAGGGCAGCCCACTACGATTGACAATCAAGGTGGCGGGCTGCTCAGGGAGAATCTCAGGCATCCCCCCGGCTTCCAGTTCCACCTCCTGAAAGTTCAACTTGAAGTGACCGAGAGTCCCGATGAGGTCCCCTCGGCCAGAGGAATACCTGTCCGGGTAGATGTAGATGCCATACTGGCATGCCTCATACAGCTTCGCATGGAGCCACCTTGATACGTGGAACGGAGGAATGGGCCTGTCATCCTGAACTACCTCAACTGGGGGAACTCTACCGTGGGGGTTCGTTCCTCTGATAGTTTGAGCAGGTTGTTTGCTGGGCCCTGGTTGACTGGGAGAATGGTTAGAAGGTTCCTGGTTGCTGCCATCGAGGAGATTCCATGTCAGGGCCTGTCTCTTCGCTCTGCTCAACCTGGAGACAGACTGTGCCTTCCTCTTTCCCATTGTGTCCTGTAAAATGGATGAGAAAACAACAAAGTCATACTACTTTAGGATCCTAGCATTGTATGGAGACCATGCAGACCCACTCAGATCAGACTAAAGGCTGCCTCACACTATGCGGAATTCAATGCCGCGAGGCTCGGCAGGCCTAGCGGAGTCTTGCAGCATATTTTGCATGCGGAGTCTTGCGGTGTGCTCCGGTGTACAGCGCACGTGGAGACCGCAGTGTTTTTGGACGCACACATTGCGAATCACTACAATCAATTTTCGCACTGATGATAGCACGCATGTATAACACACATCGTTATAGCGCGCCCATTCACCAGCTGCGCATGCTCAGTGACACTGTTGCAATAACAAAGCACCAAATTCATTGCGGAAAGTCTTAAAGTTTTGAAAACATTACAGAGGCTTTCGCAAGGTTTGCGGTGAGTTGAGGAAGCTGGTGGTGTCTCCGGTCCAGTGGTCACCTGCCTCACCCTTCGCGGTCTTGCGGTGACAGCGTATGCCTCCGCAAGGTTTCGCAAGCGTTGCGGAGATCAAATACTGCATAATGTGAGGCCGGCTTAACTCAGTATGAAGAGATCCGGGAGCCTCCGGACTGAGGATCACAGAATTACAGATGTATGAGTCTCACAAAGGAGTGGAGACAGGCAATTTTTCTCCTATTTTGCTGCGCCATACTGACATGATGTCCTGCATCCTTACCATATCAGCTCAAACTAGAGTGTAGAAGGAGGGTAAACATAGGGCCCCAGGCAAATCTGTGGTCATGAAAATGTGGTAATATCATTTTAGCATAGATTTGTGCAATTTTAGCAGCACTGAACAAACATTTCTTCCAAGATGTTGAGTTCATAGAATTATTAAACCACAAGAGGATCAAGGAGAACCAGGATTTTAAAATGGAAGAACAAGATATTAGTGCAGTCAAGAGTATGTTGCATCTGCTCCAGCTTGATACTGTGGCTATCATGCACAGGCAAGAGCGGAAGAATGGCTGATCAAATCTGAAAATGTGCTTCTAATCAGGGTTGAAGCTACGGTGGTCGGTAGGGGGAAGCCACCACTAGCTTTCACCGACCCGTACTAGGGGCCAAAATGTGCCTTGCCGACCCCCTGGAAGCATCAAAATCCCTGTAATATGGTTTAAATGCCTCACTCATGTACGTACAGTTGCCAAAAGATAGATAGTATCGAGCTCTGAAACTACATCAGTTGGTTCTGGAAAGCCCGCGAATACCCGAATAATTGAGCTTCCGTCTAAAGTACTGACCACTTCCCCAATGAATTAGCCCCCACTGACTTCTCTCTAGCTACAACCCTGTTATCGAGCATTTTATTGATCCAGTAGTGCTGAGCAAAAAAGTACCAGAGAAAAGATCCGGCTATATAATCCACAGAAACAAGGCTCGCTAGATGGACACGTGTGTCGACCTCCTATGTAAGCCGCAGCCTAAGCCCCTAGCTTCTGCAAAACGGTGATCAGAGGGAGAGGTAAGGATTTAGCGAAGGATCGATTTAGAGACCGGTCTCGAGACCGATTTTAGAGGACTCAGTCTTGGACTCGGTCTCGGATGCTAGAGACTTGGTCTCGGACTCAGTCTCGGGCAGTCCTTGTCCGAGTCCTTCACTGATTTTTTTGCAAGCAAATTTGTTGGTTATACCACCCATAACGATTAAAAAGTATTGTATCAAACATGCTAAAAGTACCAAGATAACAGCGATGATGCATCCAACTTCTTGACAGAGCCTATTTGCATTTTTGAGTAGCTTGAGCCATGTAGGACCATACACATGCGTTAGCAAAACCTAATAATGTACATTTTGGTTGAAATGCCGAGAGTATAGGGGCTCGGTCTTGACTCGGCCTCGGTCCCAAGGACTCGGTCTTGACTCGGCCTCGGGAGCTGAGTACTCGGTCTCGAACTCGGATGCTAGGGATTCGGTCTCGGACTCAGATTGGCGGGACTCGACTTCATCACTGCAAAGGATGCGAGTCGAAACCACCAGTAACAATGGAGACAATGTTTACTCCACGTTTAGAGAGGTTTAGGATGATTTGTCGAACATCATACAGTTCCAAACGAATGATTTTAATTGCCAAGAACTCATTCCAGACAGACTACTTATTCTGGCAAAATGAGGAGGACGATGGTTGCCAACCGGGTCTCTATAAAAAAATATTTGCTAGTTGCTCATTCGCATATTGGGGGCAGTACAGGGGTCGATTGGGGGTAAGTGAGTATGCAAGATAGATTGACAAGTATGACAGTGTGACACACTATACACGTAATAATAAATGCTTCATTTTGGTAAGGCATTCGAAGCTGACGATAAGCAAGCCACTCAAAATCAGTGAAGGACAAGGAGCCCGGATATCCTTCAGATTGGGTTATTGATCTCCTGAGTTGGAATAACAGTACCTTGATGAAGGTACTCGACCAGTCTCAAGTGCTCCATCACTTTAGACTGATCAGTTAAACATTTGCTACCAGCATGGATGTCAGTAATCTGATCATGACTATTCAAATTCAAAGGCATTATCTTTAATAGGCTATGTTTTACATAGCAACAGTCAACAGTGTCAAAGTTCACTGTGTACATCACAGCACGTCTATTAGGACATTCCAGACGGCACATGACTATTTCATGTATAATATCTTTAGAGTTAGGCTAACAACTTTTTGCCAACTAAGTGTTTCAGTGATGCTATGTATGAGATGTCTGGCACTGGATACCTGCACTCCACAAATGCATTTATCATCCCCACAAAACACTTGGGCAAAATACATGAGTGGCCATGGGTGGTAGCATGGTTGTTCAGGGGTGGCAATAATAGGGTGCCAGACACCCAAGCCCATGTCGGACATGGTGTGACAGGGTCGATGACTTGGGGCAAGGCAGGGTTTGTGACATTCAAGTCACCTACTAGCATTGACTGGGTCAAACCATGCCTCTGTGTACTATGACAGGGTAGACCTCTGAACTACCAAGTGGGTGTCCAAGTCTGGCCATGTGCATTGGCAATGCCTGAACATGGGATACCAAACCCTGGACACCAAACCCTGGACACTTTCGCTTTACAGTCATGTCAGGAGGGTTCATGAGACAACCCAGTCTTTCCTATGACACCCCTGGCAACACCCATGACTTCCATCCAGTTCTCTAGGGTAGGCCCCATCATCATTATTATATGCACAATTCGTGTGATGCACCAAGAATTCCTTGAACCACCCCTCTTGTTTTCCTCTGCAGGTGTCGCTCCGTTACCACTTTATCATCTGGAAGGCTTGGCGCCGCGATAACCAGACAGTCCACGTGGTGGTCGATGATAGGGCGCCCTCTCTCCTACGCTGGGATGACAGTCGCAACAACAACAACTGCACCGTCGTACTCCCCACAGGCAAACCCGACATCAACGGCAACTTTCTCTGGCTTCATAGCCCACCCCGGGGGGACGCATTCGTCTGACCCCAACTTGACTTGAATCTGTGTTCGCCTGACCCCACGTACATCTCATAAATGCAGACATTCTGACAATATTGATGGAGCTGGAAATGGCGCAGAACACACCGAGAAATATACTACTCGATGCACCAGCGTCAACAGTGTCAATTCTTGAAACGAGGAATCTTTCAACAGCTCTCTGTAAATGTTCTCTTCCCCTTATCGAATTCTGCTTTTTGTGTTAGTTTCTTTTTTCTGTTTGTACGTTGCAATTCATTTGTTGTTTTCTGTTGTCACGTGTACTTTGAATACATCGATTGTCGTTATTGTTATTTACGAGCCTATATGGAAGTGTTTCCATTCTCTTTTTGTGTAATATGTGAATTTATTTTTGTAGAACAAAAATTAAGGGCAACTTGAGGCAATGGTTTGTACCGTTTTATATCTGAACAGTATTTTGTGTATTGAATTGAAGATGATAATTCATTGAAATTAGGTTTAATGTGAGAGAATTTGATTGATGACGTCACAGAATCCGAGTCTTCATTCTATTCACGTGACCTCCTACCCAGCGATGTATATTGACCCGTATCGAATCGGTTATATCGTCACTATGATAAGTCAGTGTGAAATTCATGCAAAATTGGTGTTAAGGCATAATCAGTCTTGATACACATTTGATGAATTTTGCGGTGATGTCAGGCAAACGGCAGCGTCCAATATTCGACGGGGGATTCGAGACGATACCCCATCTTTAGAGTAGGAGTCCTACATGCCTGCAGTGTTCAAGCCTTAAGGCCCGATTCCATATGTGCGGCTGCAGGATGCGACAAAACCCTTCCCCGGGGCAGAAAATGCATTTTTGAGGCCTTCATACAAGATAGTGCAATGTTTGAGCCTAAAATCACAACA
>JAUOBX010092397.1:0-12943 GCA_032360705.1 Eupentacta quinquesemita
TCCTTGACATAATCGATCAAATCTCGCAATAACCAAAGATTATGGTGGATACATCTGCCTCGCACAGCACAAGTTTGAAGGGGGCCAACAATAACTGGCATGACAGTCGCCAGGCGATTTGTCAATGTCTTGGTTAAGATGTTATAGTCATCATTAAGAAGAGTAATATGCCGCCTGTTCTTAGAGTTGACAGGTTCTCCAGGCTGTGACACGCTAATGAGATTTAATTGAAAGGTAGTCATATACTTCCTTCATGTCCTCCCAGATTCTCCCCTAGAAGATGTTATAAAATTCCACCGGCCCGGCGACTTATTTTTCTCCATGGCAGAAACTGCCTGACAGAGCTCGCCAACAGATAGGTCTGAACCCAACGACTCATTGCTTGCAGCGGTAGGGAACCTATGAATACCAGACAATAAACTTTTATGAAGGTCCTCATGAACTGGTGCTCTTAAAAAGAGCTCAGAATAAAAAAAAGGACCTGAAGACCCCGAGAACTGCATGTGGAGCCTCAACGACAACATCCCCGGACAGTACGTACGGTCCATAACCGAATGGCACTTGTTATGGTAGAAGCGGATGGTCGGGTGTTCACCCGCCTCAACCACACGTATTTTGGCCCTTACCTGGGCTCCACGCAGTTTATGGTCAAGGTAGGTCTGCATATCCATTAGGTATCGTGCGATAGCACGGAAGGCCCCTCTCGATCTAACACACAGAGCTGAATAATCTAATCTCTGTCGGCGAGCTCTGTCTACGCAAAACCTAATAGCTAACTGTTTGATGGGGGACTTTAATTCGTCCCACCAAACCACCACATCGAGGAAAGCATGCTTTAGGGACTGTTAGCCTGTGTATTTATCCACAAACTGATCTCTAAACTTGATCATGATCAAGTAGGATCCGAGTATTAGGCCTTCAAAGGCCTCTTTCTACATGAAAGTGCCCGGGCACTGAACTGCAGTTTCAAGACCACTGCATCGTGATCTGACAAGGGGCATGGGACAATTGAACACTTAGAGATGGAAACCCCCCAGGGCATAAAACCTGTCAAGTCTGGACGAAACGGTACCGTCTGGTTTATGCCAGGTGTGAGAAACTATACCTGCGGATGAAGATGTCTCCAGACATCTACCAACTTATGCTGTTTCAAGAAGGTGTTCGATTATGCCATGCCTGACATGCAGCAGGGCGAAGCCCTACTAGACCTCCGGTCGATGCCCAAGTGCGCACGCAATAAAATCCACAGCAAGGTCACCAAAAGGCCTGCCAGGAATGAAGGCCAGAGGAAGAGTAAAAAAATCCCTCCTCCTGATAGGCTGGTTTGGGGCAAAATATTACAGATGGCCAAAACATCCAGTGGAAACAAATTATTCGACCTTCGTGGTCTCTATCTACCTTCCCGACCTGGTCTACTAAATGTGGGGATAGTAGAGTGACTGTCTCACAGGATGATTCAGATCGGGAGGAGGCATACGAAAAACACTCATAGGACCAGAGGTGGGCATCATCCCAGCAGGATATGTGAGTTTCCTGCAGGAGGACAACATCCCCCTCCATAAGTTTACGAAACTTAAAAATTTCTCTTCGAAGGATTTCTGACACCGTTAACATTTAGGGTTAAAAGTGGAAGGAAGCCTATAAGACGGTGAGAGGGCTACTTGACATAGAAGAGGTATGCAAGGGGTGGAGGGTGTGAAAGAGGCACAGGAAGGTGAAGTCACCTCCAAGCAATGCAAACCCTGTAATGTCAGGAGAAACAGTGGTAAAAATGCAGAGCAGTGAAACTGGAACCTGCCAAAAAAATATGGCCACCACCATCTTCCTCCATTGACTGATTGGGCATAAAATCAGGGAAAGTCATGGATTTGGGCTCGATCATGACAATTGATTCAGTGGCTTGGCGAGTTTCGTCAAACCAACCCGAAACTTATTTTACCACTGGGGAAGACAAGTCCCCTTACCCGGGGCCGCTGATGAACCCACCTGAAGAGGTTACCCTGTCATAACTATGGCAATGCCCTTGACCGGAGAAGGAGGCTCATCTCCTACCCTAGAGCAATCCGAGTCACTAAGTGTTTCAATAGCCTTTTCCAATTCTGACACTCGCAGGCAGTGGTCTGTGTCCGCCAGTCGGCCTAGTATCTCTTCTGAGATGGCATCCACCATCTCCCCAGTAGGCTCTTCCGAGTACAGTGTTGGGGCACTGACCGTGAGGTCGCTGACAGTGGGGTCACTGGCAGTGGGAGAGGACGATTGGGGTTTGCCCTCCAGGTGGACTAGGGACGGGGCTGGGTTGGATATGGGCACTTCTCACCCCACTAGCGGCGTATGGCCGGTTCGGGCAATCCTCTGCATAATGCTCCGTTTTTTACAAGACCTACACATTATTTCCTTCTCACACCAAGACTGGACATGCCCTCTCCCCAAGCAACGGCCACACTACCTGTTGGGACATGCCTCAGCCTCGTGATCCAGCCCGTGACACTCCCAACAGGTCCGGGGCTGATATAGGGCCTACGATATAAACTTTAGACGGGATGACTGACTTCAAGTCAATCCTAACCCGTCTAGCTCCCGACTTAACACCAGATTGATCCATAAAACATAAATCTTCATAACCTACAATCTTATCGTACCGACCCATTGCTTGAACAACCGATCGTTCAAGACACTCCAACGGGATGTGCAAAACCATTACCTGAACCGTACTATCATATGGACTGACCACCAGACCCTCAACCTTTTTTAGGCCAAAGGCAGCTATTTGGCGATGTTACTTCCAGAACATCCAACAGAAGAATGAACACAGGGCATCGATGGAATTGAGCTGGAACCGCTTAGGGATCAGAATAGAATAGCAATGATGAGATTACTTCCATGAGGCCAATGCTTCAATAGAATGAGTTGATATCATAGTCATACTATTTGCTAGTGATAATCCCTAGAAAGATGGGGATTAGGATTGTATAACACCACCTGTTCAACCCTTTCAAACTCAAATACCTCTAGTCACACAGGTAAACAATCTGGTACAAAGACAGTGGTGTAAGCACTTGGAGAGACTGATTATGTGAGGTGGTGTTGTGGTAGTGCCAAACATCTCTCACACTGGTAAACAATCAGATACAAGAACAGTGGTGTATGCACTTGGATAGAATGGTTATGTCAGGTGGGGGTTGTGGTAGGGTAAAACATCCCTCACACAGGTAAACAATCAGGTACAAGGACAGTGGTGTGAGTACTTGAAGAGACTTATTATGTGAGGTGTGGGTTGTGGTAGGGTCGAACATCTCTCACACAGGTGAACAATCAGGTACAAGAACAGTGGTGTAAGCACTTGGAGAGACTGGTCATGTGAGATGTAGGTTGTGGTAGGGTCCAACATATCTCACACAGGTTAACAATCAGGTACAAGAACAGTGGTGTAAGCACTTGGAGAGACTGATAATGTGAGGTGGGGGTTGTGGTAGGGTCCAACATATCTCACACAGGTTAACAATCAGGTACAAGAACAGTGGTGTAAGCTCTTGGAGAGACTGATCATGTGAGGTGGGGATAAAAACAAACTGCCTTGTAGCTTTTCGTAATGGCATTTGGAGGACAAGTACACGCTCCCTGAGCACTTATTTCGACATGATTCAGAAATATGTTCCCTATGTGCTGGACACGCTGCTTTATTTCAAGATTACCATCTCTTGCTTCCTTTGCTGTACGTTGCATGAGATTACTCATCCCTCTTTGGCCTTTACTGATGTATGATACAATATACATTGCGCAAGCATATGGGTCCAGAACAAAGTGAATGTCCATATTTGCTTTCCAATAGGAATTCATCATAGGCAATAACTCTATCACTCGGAGACCTCTTTAGAAATAGCTTATCAGAAGTTTAGGATGACCCTATAGCTAGAATATACTGCTCTTCTGTTATACCATGATTCTGGAGCATTTCTTTGAAAGTAGTGTTGATCTCTGCAAGTTTCAGTCCTTCTTTATTCTGGTAGAGTTTTTAATTGTTTCTTCAGTAATCTCATCTCCTTCCAAAGGTCCCAGAATCATAATGCTGAGCATTGGCGGGATTGGAAACCCAAATCTGCAAATGCCTTCTGACAGGTTTTGGCATGATGGTGGAATTGTAAATTCTTAGGAAGGTGGATGGCGTCTGTTGGCTTGTGACATGTGACATACTGATCAACAAAAGATGCAACTTCTTCATTCATATCTTTGCCATATTGGGGCGCTCTTTTGATTCATGCTAACATGTGGATATGGGAAGAACCTTGCTGTTGAAAGTCCACTATATAGAAATGGTCAATGACCTCGCCAATGGGATGATAGGAACTGTATAGGATATCATTGATAAAACGGCCGATCATGGAGTCAAAGTGACGAGCACATGTCACAGGATCACGTTGGATGAGTTCTGATTTCTCATGCCAAGTCATACTAAGTAGCTCCTCCTCAGTATATTCTTTATTTTGGACAGTTCTACCAAGAATCTTTAACAAATGTAGCCATCTTGTCTCTGCTGCTGAGAATGATAAGAACCATGTGGGTATTCCCAATTGCCTGATCATAGCAAACAGTTCTTTCTTAGATTTCTCCCAGTAGGGTGGTGATCCCCTCAGATTTCTGAAGATCTGGAAACCTTCATCAAGGGACAAAATTTCTTTGATACTGTCCATGGTTTTGAAATGCTTCGCTGTGAGTTTTTTACCATGAATTTTCTTCTTCCTCAAACTGAGAGTCGCCTTCTGTTTTATTTGATTGATCTGAAGTTTCTTAATTTTGTAAAATATATTTGGGACACATTTTGCAAATCTACGATCTCTGTGTCTGAGTTCCCATTTACAAATAGTGCTGTAGTGTACCCTTTCAATGTTTTTATCACGAGGATGACCACTGAACAAAGTTGGAAAGGCTAATTCCTCCGAATATGTATCTTGAAATAGACCTAACGGTCGATTCCCCTCGCTGGGTGCGAGACAATATGCCAGATTTCTGTCAACTTCAAAGTTCTCGGTAAGCAATGTATCCAGAGAGCCTGTGGGCCTATTATTTTCATTCTGTACTTCTGTCCAGTCATCATCTGACTCGGGTTCAATAACATTGGGAACTCCTTGTGGTTCATCGGTTGCAACCTGTGCAGACGATTCAAAAAATTCCTTCCAATCACTGTCTATACTGTCCAAAGAATCAGACCAGGAATTCAAGACCGTAACACCTTCATCTTTGTAGAGTTGACTATTCGATACCAACCATTCAGCAGCCTCCAACACTTTATTGGGTCTCACATTTTCACTATGCACACAATGCTTATAGGCAAGTTTCCTCTTGAATTTTACTGGTAAAGTTAAACTCTCATCGATTTGACGAGGCAAAGTTCTGACAGTATTAGACACATCGGCTGGAACATTGACAACATTCCCTTTAATACTCTTCTGCTGTCCACGTGGGAGTTCTCGGATTTGCATGAATGGGGTTCGCAGGGCCACTAGTCGTTCCTCTAGCGAGTATAGCTTCAAAGCAGGCGGTATCACTGGCATTCTCATATTGTTGGCTTGACTCAGGGGTGGTATCCTGCCTGAAGTCACGTACCGGTTACACGTTTTACAAATCCAATTTGATTCAGTGCTGGAGAGCGATTCTGTGATTTTATGAGGCTTTAAAATAGCAGACTGTACACTTTGTTTGTACCATAGCTGTTCACAAATGCAACATACATACTCTGGCCCCACTGCTACAGAATTCCAAAATTGTTGCTGTAGTTCTTCGATTGATGAAGTGTTACATTTTGCCCTACTTTCTACTTTTAGAGAGTTTGCCTTCAGGACATAAGTGTCATCTTCCCGGAGATTTTGCAAACGTTGTTTATTAGTTGCCTTCTCTTTTGTGGAATATTCTGGTTCCTTCCTGAGATCATCTCTTCTCTTCTTGTTAGTTGCTTTTTCTTTTGTGGAATACTCTGGATCCTTCCTGAGATCATCTCTTCTTTTCTTGTTAGTTGCTTTTTTCTTTTGTGGAATACTCTGGGTCCTTTCTAAGATCATCTCTTCTCTTCTTGTTAGTTGCTTTTTCTTTTGTGGAATAATCTGGGTCATTTCTAAGATCATCTCTTCTCTTCTTGTTAGTTGCTTTTTCATTTGTGGAATAATCTGGGTCCTTTCTAAGATCATCCCTTCTTTTCTTGTTAGTTGCATTTTCTTTTGTGGAATATTCAGGGTTTTTTCTGAGATCATCTCTCCTTCTCTTGTTAGTTGCTTTTTCCTTTGTAGAATATTCTGGGTCCTTTCTAAGGTCCCCTATTCTCCTCTCATTAGTTTCTTTTTCTTTTGCAGAAAATTCTGGTCCCTTTCTGAGGTCCTCAATTCTCCTCTTGTTGGTTGCTTTTTCTTTTGCAGAATATTCTGGGTTCTTTCTAAGATCATCTATCCTTTTCTGGTTTGCTGCTTTTTCAGTTTCTCTGTATTTACTGTTACCCGCTCTAAGTTTCTGCATACGCAATGTACTGGAAGAGGGTTTGCTTGCAGTTTTGGATTGCTTCCACTTGTTCTGTCTGACCAACTCATCCATCACAAGTTCTTTTGTAGTTTTAGGGTTTAGAGTTCCATCACTGCAATTCTCCTGTATCCTTTTTTTTCTGGCTACAGGCTGCTGTATCAGAGATTTATTGGTAGGCAAGTCATCAATTCCCTTCCTTATTTGGAGGATTTCATTAGTCTTCTTTGCATTTGTTGGAAAAACCTGCCTGTCACTTTTTGCTGTTTTGTTCACATGCCGAATATTTTGTACTGTGTCCGAGGACTTCTTGGATGCAACATGTTGTGAAGGTGTTTTGGGAGGCAATTTCATTTGCTCCTTTTGTCCCAAGTGATTTGGTTTCTGAAGACCAGTGGTGACTGGTGCAACTGCCTGTGGTGTTCGACATACATCTACAACAACATCATAGTGGGTACTATTTGTATTGACAAGGTATATTGCTCGATGAGACAAGTCTACTCTACTTTGTAGGTTACCACCACTGGGATATCGGAGCCATGTCCATCGATCACCATGCAGAGCATAAGTGTAGATATCTGTTTGCAGCAATGTAGCTGCAGCAAGTATCTCGACCTCCGTCGACCAGGTATTTGGGCTGCTCATTTCAGTATGCAGAATATAATCCTGCACCGATTGTGATGAGGGAAGAAATCTTTGCTGGATTGCATTAATGGTTAACAGTCTCATGTTCAGATGGTGGTCCTCAGATTGTGTCAGCAGAAATGACAAGCAACGAAAGAAACAGTTGCCATCGCCCAGCACTCTGCGGAGAGTAACTGGGTATGCATGGATTTCACAAGTTCGGGGCAGGAATACAGCTCTATTCGAGACATGACAAATATGGTGAGAGGTTAAACGAAGTCGTGATGTCATGTACTGGGCCCAGTTGCTGTCAACAGGAAAGAAGTGAAACACATTATTGATGCAGGAATCTACAACCGTGACATCTTGAGGAATTGCACTCTCAGGAGCTGCTTCGTTCATTCTTAAATTCGGAGCAATATTCGTACTAGTATGCGAGTCGGGAGCTACTTCATCCCTTCTCTGAAGATTCTTTTCTCCATCAGTCTTTTCATCTCTATGGGAGTCATTGGTATGTGATTCTGCAATCATGATAACCGAATCTGGGGCTGGTGGTACAGGATCTATTTTGTTCATTCTCAAATTTTGCACATTTCTCCTTATATCATTCTTCCTCTTTTGGTAACTCGCCTTCTTAGTCTTAGGCATTATGTATGAATTATCAGAGCCTTCATTCACTGTACAGACAGCCGAGACATTGAAAAATGAGTAAGAGACAATGTAAATGTGTATTATATTAATCGCTACTCTGTACAAGACCAGGGAATGGGTACACTGTAAAAGACAGTGGCAGGGTTCAATAATCGGTACACTGTACAAGACAGCGGCAGGGATCAATAATCGGTACACTGTACAAGACAGTGGTAGGGTTCAATGGTCAGCACACCGTACAAGACAGTGGTATGTTCGATAATCGTTACACTGTACAAGACAGCGGTAGGGTTCAATAGTCAGCACACTGTACAAGACAGCGGTAGGGTTCAATAGTCGCTACACTGTACAAGACAGTGGTAGGGTTCAATAATCGCTACACTGTACAAGACAGTGGTAGGGTTCAATAATTGCTACACTGTACAAGACAGTGGTAGGGTTCAATAATCGCTACACTGTACAAGACGTGGTATGGTTCGATATTCGCAACACTGTACAAGACAGTGGTAGGGTTCAACAATGAGTCGGCAGTAGAAGGTATATGCTGTAGTAGGTCCACTGTACGAGGCAGACGAGACACTGAATGAGGCGTCCACTGTCCAGCTAATCTGCAAAAAGAAGAGAAAGAAGCACGATTTACTGATCGAGTATTTGCCAGGTGAATAGTGAGTGATCTATGTTCTATCAGAAAATATGGACGAATCATTGTAATTTAATATTGTTGAAGAGTGTCTTGTTTTAGGCAGAGAACATACCCTTAGAAGTCGGTCATGTGACAGATCTTATGTTATCCTGTACATCTAAAACATGTGGTAAAACCTACCTGGTCTTAACTTTTTCTATTGAAGCAACTGTATAAACCCAGATAACAAAAAGAAATACAGAGCCAAATACAGATCGAACTAAAATTGTTTTGTTTTTCCAATATGTTTCGGAACCTGAGAGCGGGCATGCAACTGGCTATATATACCCGAGGGATTCACTACCACGGACATTACTCGCCAAGTCTTGAATCAGAAGAATCTTTTTGTTTTGTAATGAATGAGAGTGTCAATGGCACAGCTCACCTGTGAGTGGGAAGGTGCTCTGTTCATATGGACTGCGAGTCTGCGACCTCGATGACCTAAATACCCTATGCACCATTTCTCCGAATAACACCAAGCAACCAAGACAATATGGCTGGCTGCATGCTAACAGCAATCCAATGATGGATGCGACTTCTTGACAGCTCCTATTCGTGTATTTTAGTCTCAGACTCCGATGCTAGGGACTCGGTCTCGGAATCGGTCTCGGCCCAAAGGACTCGGGGACTCAGTCCGAGTCCTTGTCCGAGTCCTCCACTGATTTTTTGCTGTTATTTCACCCATAACAATGAAAGAGCATCGTAAATTGAACATGCTAACAGTACTAAGATAACAGCAATGATGGATGCGACTTCTTGACAGATCCTATTCGTGTATTTTAGTAACTTGAGACATGTAGGACCAATCACACAAGTCAGCAAAACCTAATAATGTACATCTTGCCGGAAATGTCAAGTTTGTATAGGGACTCGGGGACTCGGGACTAGGACCCAAGGACTCGGTCTTGACTCGGAGCTGAGGACTCGGTCTCGGACGCTAGGGACTCGGTCTCGGATGGGCCGGACTCGACTCCATCAATGGTGAGATATCACAGGCTGAATGACCAGGTCTTGCAGTGCCAGCAACATATGTGCAGCAGTGGTTTAATCACAGTCAAGTTTGAAGACAATGTAGGAAATTGATATCAGTGAATACCTACCACAGCTCCGATAATGCTCCACAAATTCTGCCAAACTCCAAATCTGTTGAAAATAATGAGAAATTGTTATTATTCTGTTGCAGGAAATCTACAGACCGTGCCACTAGAGGAGACCAGGCGATTGAAATCAGAGAATAACCACATATAGGCAAGTTTTGCACATAATGAACCCACCTGATGACCTTGAACCTCAAAGCCCTGAACACCCCATACGTAGCATGGTACTAGATGTTAATGACAAACTTTCATGATCACCAGATTTGTACTCTAGAAGGCAAAATTCCACAAATGGCCCACCAGATGACTTGTCGTTTCTCAACATTGAACAGGGGGAGATGGGGGCAGGAGTAATTATTAGTAATACAACAGTGGGCGCTGTGGGTTGCCAGACATTGGTCAAATGTAGCAGATGACAAGGCACGGTAGCTCACCTGGAATATGTTGGTATGGCTATCAGAGCATGATTATGACAACGACCTGAAAGGCTCTAGCTCCCACACTTAAATTCCTGAACAGCCCGTATGGGCTATAAGGGCATCATTATGACAGAACATCAGCACTGCATCAAAATTTGTATATCATCTTCACACGATTTCATATAATGGCTCCTAGGACCAAGATTCCGGAACACCCCCAACCCCACCATGCCGAATGATCATTACCAAGTACCATTGTGTGAAAATTCGTGAAATGGGCCCTTGGGCCCGAGTGGGTGGGTGGGTGGAACGGATGTTAGACCATCATTATGACCGAACATCAGTACTGTGCACTAAAATTTGTGGGAGAAGAAGCATTTTGCATGATTCCACATTTGTCCTCGGGATCAAAATTCCCGAACACCCATGACTTGGTCATCATCGTAACCAAGTTTCATCACTATCGATCAAAGGATGCAGGAGTAGCAATTTGAATATATTGTGGACAGACACGCTATAGATTGACATCCATGATCACAATAGCTCGCCTACCCATAAAATAAAATGGACGTCGACACAGAATAGTTCTAAGCTACTTCACAATTAGGGGTTAATACACAGTTGAATGGAATATGAAACACCACATTGAAACTGCTAATGGGGGGGTCATGTTGTATTGGTATAATTTTGCCTAGGATTGTAGATGCAAATAGTAGGATTGCGAATGTATGATTAATCAACAATGATACTAAGCAACTCTCATGGGTGCTCGAATGACTAGTTTCGCCAATACCCCGATCGATTGATTCCGTTCTGTAACTAGACAATTCCGCCAACGTTCATATCCCCACTTTCCTGTGATGTTGTCGAGGCCGCTAATTCAAGGGGTTGAGGGATGAATTTCCCAAAATTTGACCTGGAAATAACATTCATGTCTTTCGGTAGCAATTGTAGCCCATATCTAGAAAGTTTCGTTTGAATCCAACAATGTTTGGAAAACAATGATATTTCACAAATTTGACCTCTGATGACCTTAGACTGTAGACCACATCCACCAAGTTTCCTCCAAATCCAACAAAATTAGGAAAATTACACAAATTTGACCGGAGCCCTTGAAATGAACTTCATGTTTTCCGGAACCAGCTGTAGTCCACATCTACCAAGTATCGTTTGAATCCAATCAACTTGATATTTTCACATGAAACCTGTAAAATAGAGGGCAGCAGTCATGCAACAATGCCCACTTTCGAACCCATCCAAGATTTGTGGGGTGAACATGCATGTCGAGTTTCCAATCATCGGACATTGTGTTATTGCGCTAACACAGAAATCTTGTGGGGATATAATTACCAACCACCACTGGTCAACATTCCTTATTAGGCACTAGTCAATTGTGAAACGGGCCCCCTCCCCATACCCGGAGACCCCCAGGCAAGTTGCGTGGGTCCTATTGTGTGCTTACCCCTACATGGATGGGTATATGCGAGGGATATTCACTGAAATGTTCACCCACTAAGCTGGGGTTTCCACTATCAATGTAGCTGGGGATGTGATACATTTGGTAATCTCTGCTACAGTCCTTACTTATCCCTGGGTGTGGGGTGGGTTTCAGTGACATGTGCATTGAAATCCACTGGGGGGGGTAAAAATAAGAGCCCCAGTCCAATAATTTTATTTAATAGATACAATAAACAGGTCTCTGGAGGGCTATTCACTCGTAGGGGGAGGGGGGCACCATCAGCCAGGGGGATAGTAGGCGTAACATCTTAGTTCCAATGCTGCTTTATGGCCTACATCATGGAACGGATGAATACATGTAGACTGCATGTCAAATTGAATAATGAAAAAGACTTACTTACCATACAGCTAACACTCCTGCAATGGATCTTCTCTTCTCCAATTTATATGCTTCAGATTGATTGAGATTTTCTTGAGACACTCCTTTCACTAGAGATAGTGAGTGGTTTATGGGCATGCAAGCTACCTGGCAAATCACTTTATACATGAGGTCAGGTATGAAGGCTGAGTTAATTCCAATACAGGTGCAAGGACCATTGACCAGCTGCATTACACTGAATAACTCTCACTGAATGAATATTCAGAGAATCACTGATGCACATAGCAGAGAATCAGCATCCCATACACAGAGGGTTATAAGAGATTAAACTGACTGTTGTAGCTCCAGTGACTCTACAACTTGAGACAGTCAATTGGAATGGAAGATTACAACTACTCACAATTCCACTGAAAGAACTGGGTGACCCAATTAGCTAATCCACAAAATCAGTGATGCACGTAGCACAAGATTTGTCTCATTGAGAGAGGATACTGACCTCACTTCTGTTTGCTCTTGTTCTATCAGTATCTCATCATTTGAAGGGCATAGGGAACAAGGGAGAGGGGGATGAGGGATATGGATACTTATAATAAAAATATTAATAACAAGAGCGCCAATAGCACACCTGTTAATTCAGTGGATTCACACCAGTGTAGATGTGTAATGCACATGAGTGGGAGAAAATGACTATTTGAACTGAAGTTGACCCTGGAGTTGGGAAGCATTTCCACCTTTTTTCACAAAAAAATCTGAAATCAACCCAGGATAACCTTCAGATCTCACATGTCGGAACACCCCATATGTGACATCAGTCAATGACAACACTGAGCAGCTTTCAGACTGGACTTTGTTCAATTACAAGCACAAAATACCAAAAATATCTAAATTTCACAATTTCTGAACAAAATTGACCCCACATCACTTCAAAAATGAAGAGCGTTTCTGTATGCATCATCAGAAATCCACACACCGAATTTCAGCTTGATCAGTCCATTCAGGCTCTACTTTGCTTGATTACAAGGATTTTATCAAAATTTGAAAAATGTCAAATTTTCGACCAAAAATGACCCCCATCCGTACAACAATGAATAGCATTCCTGTACACATCGTCAGGAACCCACACACCAAATTT
>JAUOBX010092508.1:0-12943 GCA_032360705.1 Eupentacta quinquesemita
TATATTTTGGTAACTGATCACGAGCTCAGGTTCTACATGAACTTCACCTGACACGGATGGTCTTGACAATGACAATGAGGCAGGTTGCTTGTTTTTAGTCATTTCCAACTTTCAGATGAATTAACATGTGTTCCGAGCGAGCTGCAGTTGCAAGATTAACATGATCATTGACACTGGATATTTACCTGTGATGCCATGCACCGAGCTACCTACAGAACCGAGAGAATGTGAGAGTTCGCTGGTGCATATCCATCTATCCATTGATTGACGAACAAATTTACTCAAATGGTAATTATAGTATTCGGACACCCACACACTGACTAGCGCTGTCAACGGGAAATTTGCGAATTTTCCAAGGTATATATGTGATCTGGCACAGCTTACATTAGCACGCTATCAGCAGATAAGGGACTTCAGGTGATATGATTTATTAACCATTTGACAACGCTGTAACCAGAGCAACTACTGTAATCAAATAGGTTCATTGTGAGGGCAAAGTCATATATTGTGCATTAGGTGTGGTAAACACGTGAATATATAACCCTGTGGCTATCACAAACGACCAGCAGGAATTCACTTCATGCTGATTAAGAACAGATTGGGAGGGATTTGGCCCATTCTTCAGATTTTCTGATTGATAGTCATGTGGGATGTTATGAACATGGCTATTCCGCTTCGAGGGAACACGGAGGAGGGGATATCTATTTTGAAAAAAATGCGAAACATCGTCACTGGCGCAATGCTGATAACTGTGTTTTTTCTGGGCTTTCGTGGTAATTAGTTGAACCCGGCTAAGCACTGTAGTATGTACTCAGCACAGTGGACATCCTGAACCATCAATATATATTGTATTGCTATATAATGGTTTACTGTATTTTAGTGTCATCTATGTAGATTTAACAATAAACGAGAGAAACGTGAAGAGCGGGCCGGTGCTATGGGAAGCATAGCCTGATGTCTCTCTAGTGTTCTCGCAGTAGACTCCAATGTCCTAATCCACGAATTACCCGCAATTTAGTTATGCGCTTGTTTCACCTTAATGTAAGTGCTCTACCATGAGCATTAAGTTAGGTTAGGCTAATTGTTTTTGGAACGCACATATGCTAATGTGGGTTGCGAAAATTCGAGTTCATATAGAGTTCTGCAATGCATGGCGATAACAACAATGAATAGATTTGTGCATAGAGTTGTCTCATATTTCATTTTAATTACCTTACATTTGCTGCCTCCCCTCCGGTTTAGAAACTGAAATTAGGTCATTCATATAATCGTGGCCTATTTGACACTATCGGTGCTGTAAATGTGGGTCAGTGGCCTCTGGGTGAGAGACCTACATTAATTACTACAGATGTGTGAATTCAACTAGTATTTTTTTAATTGATACATAATGATATGATTTGCGGAATTGTAGAGAATGTGAGACGTTTAATTACAGTTTCACAATTATCCATTAGAGAATGTCTTACCATGGCGATCGGACAAACCGCTTTGCCGCTTCGGGCATCGATTTGCCGATTTTTTTACGTCACAAAACCGCGAGCACTTCGCTGACCTCGCTCCGCGGGTGTCGGGTTACAGCCTTTGTATCATTAGTTGGCATTTTATTTTGAAAATCTGTTGGATATTTTGAGTAAACCTGATCCGATTGGTCAGTTTGACAATTCGTTTTGATGTCAATTGATCCATGGAATTCAATTCTAGGGAAAAACAATCGGAAAATGATACAGTTTAATGTTTGGAATGTCCCTGTCCACAGCCCCAATAGGACCGAGGTAACCACAGGAATGTGCCACTCGGTCGTAACATCCTTCACCCAAGGACAGGCAAGTTTGTCTCGCCTACATGGTACACAATTTTGTCATGTCAGTCTCATCTCGAAACACTGCCCGTGGTTCGGTATCACACAGTTATACTGTACAGGTATAATCAACAGCAGAAAAACTGTTGTCGGTGAGGCTACATAATAGTTGGTTGTTTGCTGCTGGGAGCTGCATGTCATCATAGTTGGAAGATAATGCTCATCCCACTCTCCGGGAGTTCTAGATTCCAGACTCAGGACCATTCACATATATAGAACCTCAATTTTTCATTGGTATCCAAGTATTAATGTGTGTATAAGTGGTGAATGTTGAGTGCCGAGAGTCTCGTTATAGCTTATTTATCTTAGACAAGTTACGCTTGTTGTAATTTGGTCCGAAGGTGATTCAGGGTACGGGGTGAAATGTATGATGTGCTTCACGAAAGAAGGGACCGAAAATAAGAAGCTACAAACCAGAGATGTGTGCCATCCTTAACTTTTTCCCTATACTGCAGTTATTTTAGCTGTATTATAACGGTCAATAAAGTATGAGCCTATGTTTCATAAACCACAATTGCTGAGTGCTAACATAATTTTGGAATACCCTGCCACTTACTTACTTACTCAATCTTACACGTATAGACAGGGTTGCAGTCAGCCCCCCCCCCCTCTCCCAAACCCAAACCCGTCAAGTTGCGTGGTCCATGACCATTAGCTGTGTGTTCCGCTGGCTGCTAGTCTCAAGCCCACCAAGTCTCGTACCGCCGCCAGATCTCGGTCAGCAATATTGTCCGACAGGAGTGCAGGAGGGGCGCTATGCAATCACGAATCGTATGAGCCTTAGCATCTGTGACAGCGGACAGACTGTCCCGTCAGTGACATTCAAGAATATGTTGAAGTGAGCAAGACACAAAACTGCCCCCAGATTATTTGCAAGATTACACTTTCTTCGATACTAAGTGTGCATTCAGCGACAGGCATGTATAGCTCAGTCCATGCTTCACTGTGTATAGGAATGTGGTACACTACTCTGGTAAATATATGTAACCCCTGCAGTAATTATAGTCCGATCGAATCCATCATCAATTCATTTGTATCTCGTCATTTGCTGCATTGGCCCAGCAGAAACGTAACGACGTCGGACAGACTGTCGAATTCTGTTCGAATTCCAGGATCCCAGGCATCCTCCGACATACCTTTCCTGCTCTCAATGCACCTACAGACAAGCAACACTAGATGGTGCACCGTCGACCCCCCCTTATTCATGCCCATCAGCGACATCCACGGATACAGCGTAGTGATGAAGTAAGCAAGACAGAAGAATTCTCCCGGATTACCACTCTGATGAATATGTAACCTCTGTTGAAATTACAGTCCCATCGAATTCATTATTATCAATACAATATCTTGTCGTCAGCTGCATTGGCCCAGCAGCAACCTAACGGAATATAACGGGGAAATGGAGTTTCTGATCACCCGATAGACCAGCTTTGGGGCTTAGTTAGCAGGACAATTTGTAACGACTGAGAGTTGGGTTGCTCTTGGGCACACTGTACCAATTCAAGCGCCATGCGCCAATGATTTCTGGAGATATTTCAACTGTATTTCTATAGTGACCCTCGCAATAACGTTCGGTGCGTTTCCCGACACTCTCGAGGATGCAATATTTAGATTCTCACTATTTTCTGTTTAGGTCCAGCATCCACATTCAGTCGAGCAGCCAGAATCACCACAGACCAATTCAAATATATCGATAAATAGTGGGGAAGTACTCACCTCCACCGGCTACCTATACAAGAGTAGATATCAAGTTCATCACCGTATGGCGGGAGCTCCGAAGAAAATCAAATCAGCCACCCCATCTTGGTATTGTAATGATATAGGCTAAATCAGTGATACCGCAAATATAGACATAGACACAGCAAAAATGTCAAACCGCCATATTCCTTGTCAAGTTGCTCGGAAATATTAATATCCATAGGGTTATTTTGTTGAAAATACAACTGCGACTATTATTCTAGTGAAGACTCCATGCAGCTACCATACGCACAGGGTTTGTTGAATGGATGTCGATGCACGATTTATGTTTCATCTATAAATATCGAGGTTCTGAAGCCTCAATAGATAGAATGCCTTCTAAAAATTTAGTAGCTCAGTTTTGTCCCCCCTGTATTCCTTACCAGAGCGAATGAATAACGGCGGTGCGAAAGCCACGGAAAAATTCCTCCTGCCTTGATGTTTACGCCAATTATTCACGGATTCAGCCCATGCAGTCGTTACGTCAATATTGACGCAGGATGTGGTATTCCTTCCTTGTATTCAATTCCACTTCCTGAGAAACTTAACGGACTCACGAGATAGATCAAATCCTACTGCACAAGATAGTTACGGTTAACATTATTCAAAGATCGAATCGGGAACGACGCGCTGATAGATAAGATCAATGAGCTGAACTTTAGGTAGCCTGTCTCGGTTTCGAGTCCTCGGATGCGGTGTCGCCGGGTAGAACGCGATAAATTACCGTAGTCTTGAATAAATTACTATTGGTTGTTTTATGATGGGAAAGCATTAATTTCCACATATTCCATCGATTCGAATATATCCGTGCATATATATTCTCTCAGCGAATGAATGCAACCATTTATACGAATATATGCACCCATATATTCAATGTAATGTATTCCATCAATTCGAATGAGGAAAATTGGAACCAGAAAACCAAAAGGCTTGGTGATTCCTTGACTGCAATGACCTCTGATGACCTCAACGATGGGGATCATGTACCCATAGACCACAACACAATGGGGTCATGTGATTGCCTACTAAGAATGGCCATTCTGGACTTATGCTATACACAGGGTGTTGATACTTTAACTTCTGTTGGTTCCTGTACACCCCATAACAAAGATACATACCACATTTCAGCCTAATCAGACCGAGCATTCTGGACTTATATGTAATGTCACGTCTTATATAGAGCACATATCCAGTTAACAACTGATCAAGGCGCTTTACAACATTACCCCCGCTCATTTATCATCAACTGCACTGAAGAAGAGCTTGTAGTATTGCTCGAAAGCACTGCACCAAAACTACCGGCTGTTTTATTTACGCCTCTCGAGCAAAATTTGCCATTTTGTATCTCATTCGAGATCCAGCCTATCACCACGTAGCATTGTTGATATACGGTTCTTGCCCCGTGTCTATATATATATATTAACTCGTTTACGTTTTCACTGTAATGATGGCACAGGTGATCAATAAATAACTTGCTCATTATCATTAGATGGCGGATCAGTCTCTCAACAAGTAGACCTACACACTATGCACTTAGACACAATGACAAAATATCCGCAGGGAATCTAACTCCTGATTATTACCATCAGCGTTGAAGGGCTTCTACCGGAATTATGGGGCCCCGTATGATACGCCTGAAGCTATTGTACATGTGGTGTTTATTATACCATGTAGAGCACAGCGAGAAATTGGCAAACGTACCCTTATGTTGTCAGAATCGAATACTATGGAAATATACAGGATATATTAGGCCCATTCGCTCATCAGGAATTCAGTGTTTCTTTTGGTCGATTATACACTACTATTGCAGCTCATGTTTTGAAAGTCCTAATCAATCTGGTGCTATATTAGGGTATTTGTTCAGCAATTGCGATAGGAAGAGGAGTGTCTGTTTTTCACTGACAACTCAACATCTCGACAGGACTAAAATGGCTGAAAGAACATTTGCGGAGGTTGTTGTTTTAATTCAGCTTCTCGGAGGGTGACAAGTGTGACAGAGTAGAACGATGTTCGTTTGATGTCTGTATTCAGTATGGTAACTATTCTTTGGCATTTGCGACACACATTGCATTATTACATGAGAAAATTACAATTCATATTGTACTTTGAGTAACCTAACTATTTACTCTATGGCACTATTATGTGCAAACACTCGTGCAGTATACCATCGGATTCATAATGTCTAGAATCTTAGAGAACAAAAATAATATGACCCAGCGCCTATCCGTTATAGTCGGTGTCTAAAGCATGGTGTGTAATACATATCGCATGTGATACATATTACTCAGAACTCGTGGAGGTACCGTCGTGTGTTTCTCTACCACTTCTTCCACTACCACTTCAACACTACGGTTACACCAACGACTCAAGCACATGCTGACTCTTCTGGTCGCCCAGTATTCAAGCATTCTATTCAATATTCTAGTTTGGGAGCTCATGTCTACGTAGTGTTTGCTCCGTTTCATGTACGAGCTTGTGGAGGTTTTCATCCCTCTTTCAACATCACTATGTATTGTTATACATTTAAACAGTTGCAGTGCTTCAATAGATACATTTCCTTCAGCATTCCAATAGAATATGGGGATAACCAGTGAAATGGAACCCTATCTGACCGATTACTGGGGAGTTATTTACTGCAATATTTATCACCCATGGATAAGTATAACGAGAGGTAACAAATTCTCAGCCTAATGTCACATCTCAGTAGGATATGTCCCGACTCTCTTTATACGCGATTTTTAGGACCAATGTAATTCATTTCGAATATCTATCCACTGATGAGTAATTTCGTTTAACTGTATTATTGCGATTTCCTGTTTATGTTCCCATTCTCAATATGTACAGGATGTAAGTCGGCCTACCAATCTGGACGAGACCCCTTCCAGCTATTTTGAATTCACTGGCGCGAGTGAAGCTTCGATAAATGCTGTAGACGATGCAGTATTGTTCGGGTTGATAAAGATTAAGTGATGCATTCCACGAATCCAGCAAATGTAGTGGTGACGTCATCATTGACGCAGGTCGCTGTGATTTTTCAAACGTATCTAATTTTACATCTGCGGGATCTCCACGAGGCTAGCAGGCGTGTTCATATTCAATAGTGCACGAGCGATTTGCCAGAAGTGAATGATCGGCTGACTAACATCGTGACCGTCGATTACTCGTTTGGACTTCGAGCCTCAAGACGTAACCAGTGATCATTGAACAGTGTATCCATCAGAAGCACAAAGCAGTGTAGGCAACAATAGTTTAATTCGGTGCGATGACTAGGGCAGAAACATACCACCATCAACGGAAACTGCACAATGATGGGTGACATTGGGTGGTTGGTCGGATTGTATGATTTATAGGATCCTCACTGATGTGGAGTCTAGAAGGTGCACGAGGGAAAGGGGGTATACTGGATACTAGGAAACTGAAAACTTGTTACATACCATGAATATGTGGTCAGTTTTCCTTGCTCCACTAGCACGAGTTCAAACTACATATCAGAATAATGTTATATATGTATAGTGAAGCAATACAATTTTGCTACCATCTTCGTACATTTAAGTACGTGTGTGTGAGCGTGCTGTGGTGCTATGTTCCCTCGAAAAGGGACATATGTAACACTCGCATTGGCTGATTGGACATGTCAGCGTTCGAGCGTTACACCGGGCACAAGGGATACCTACAAACATCGTTGCAAAAACAGCCATTGATACTCTGTAAACGATGTATATTTTCAGATTTGTTCTTCGGCAATTTTTTATGCTCGCGTACTACGTTCCCTCGTCCATGTCGTCATGTGCTCCTATATCGGAGGAAGTTGTTCGTAGATTTCTTTAATGAATTCCAAAATTGAAAAATTGCACACGTTGCTGTCAAAATCAGATGTAAATTGTACCCAATACTGCATTGATTCAGCAGGGAATCTGTGCATGCAAAGTTCATATCTACGTTAATCCCTCGATATGTGTCGTTGAAAGTCTCATAATATATATATATATATATGGGTTAGATGAATGTTACGAATTAGTTCCCCTATCATAGATTATATAATATAAACTTAGCTTACAGGTACAGAGATGTCATGATATTTTGAGATGAAGCGATTCGTATTGCTGGTGGTACCTCGCCTGTATTCGATGTAATTTGACATTTCACCAAACAATTTCAACCGTTATAGGCTCACGCTGTCAGCTGTCTCAGAAAAACATGGTAAATAAATGGTAAATCCACAACTGGTGTGAACATTTACATAACCAAATAATGTAAGGACCTCTGGTATTTTTTTGTGTGAATACTGTATTTGTTAGCATAACGACGGATTGCATCGAACACTTGGTCTATTCTGGTCTATTCTGTAACTCTTCAGGTTTCAACCAGTCAAACCATTGAGGCGCAGCGAAGTATCGTTGCGAAATTATAATATATGTAAAAACACATAGCAAACACGTTGTACAAACGAAGACACCTATTATCGGTGTCGGTGTAGAAAATACCCAATCATTAGGTTGGCTGACACAACGAAAGTAACAGGAGGACCCGTTTATCCCTGGTTGGTGTGAACTCACATATATTCTGATAAACACCTGGCCTGTGAACAAGTGCTGCAAATCACGAGTATGTATTGTTATGCAAATATAAATCAATCTTCTCAATACTTGTTACAATATCTTGTCAGTATAGAATACACCACATTTCGTTAAACAGTCACTCCAAATGTGTGACGTTACCTCTATTAGTAAAATATTACAGTCAAAAATAGTGGCTCTGGACCTGTACCCTTGGTGGGCCTCATTCCAGTTTGATGATTTGTCCGAACACAGTATAAATTTTATAAAAAAGTCCTAATACACCATGGTACATTTAACAGTTTCAGTATCAGTGAACTAATTATAGAATATCGGATCTCGATGACTTGTTTTGAAAAAGAACAAATTCAGACCGCGCCGAAGATTTATCGTTCCTGTCGTTGGCCCCTAGTTTGTAGGCAGGAAATGATAACCTCTGTGTTATTACTGTGTGACGAGAACGCACCTGTCGTATAACAGCATCATATCGAAACGCGATAGAAGTTGATGATAGATCACTACATTGATGACATATATATAGTGAGGGCATTTACGATAACCCTCCTTGAAATGCTGATTAGTGCAAACGGATTTTGAACAGGTCATAGATTTCACGTCGCTCTGTGGGCTGCTGGCAAATTGTGAAAGTTGCCAGGGCTTACAAGATAACCGTTCCATACTCGCTGTCAATGTACTCAAAACAACTAGGTGGAACTACTATGACAGTACTAAATTTCCTATGTTTCCGGATGGATACCGGTTTTACCTTCAATAACCTTCCATGAGCTATGGGCTCTTATTCTGATGAGCAATGGGAAGTAATTTTGCGCCGTCCGACATATTTAATGAGCTTGCAGTCAACAACAATCAACGGATCTGTCTTAACCATGCGAAAGATCTCTCGTCTACGGTCAAAGGATCGTCGTTCATCTTCGTATCCTACTTGAAAAGATGGAGTTGGAAAACGCAAATCGATATGCGGATCTAGGAAAATCTTAAAAACTAATTCTATAGTACCAATGGGTGACCACAGCTCACCACAGGTCTACCTTTACCTTGGCGATGTACGATCACTAGTTTTAGTGTGCATTGTTTTAAATTGTTGTTATAAATCAAGGACTTGATCCCCTGTATATAACGTACCGTAAAACGAAGATATAATTATGTCGACTCTTGGATCACTCCAAAATACTTACTTACAATAATGTTGTTGAATTATTTTGGCGTCCTAATTCATATCGATTTGGTTTACCGAGGTATATGGCCCATGTCCAGTCAGCTAGGATTGGATGATCAGCGGTGAATCATCGTCTTCTCTTTTCGAATAGTGTCCGAGATGATGGAGTAGTCGTGTAGTTATTTCACCTACACTTAACACCTTCAACTTCTCTGTAATACACGTTGTGTCAATCTGATCCTCATTTTCATCAAAAAGATGTGCTCCATATATGAGAACCACACAAACTGTCTCTAGTTTTGGGTCCTAGCCTAATTTCCATCGTCTTTCTTTGGCGTTTCATGGGGACTACAGGGAGTTTCTTCTCCCTTTTTTCACCATGTCGTTAGGCGCTATTGATCGTTGATCCTCTCCGAGAGTTGTATTCAGTGCTATATGAATGCCTCATTATTATTATTATCACACAACAAATGATCATTTCAAGCAGCCAGTGCATGGAGCGCGCTTTAACTTCAACCGGGTGCCACAGGTGTGACTGGTTGGATTCGTACGTGGAGGTTCGCATGTTCTCTGTAACTGTCAATAAAATCGAAGGACCTTTCATAAACCCGCGTCAACTGCAACAGGGCGTACTGGTAGTTATATGTCATACGCTGATGACATCGAACTTTGTCCCACTTTAAGTGCTGGATATATACTGCAGCCGCCTCTTGTACGGCATTCCGTCCACTAAACTCGCTCAACCCTTCTTCACGTTCTAAAAGGCATGACCAGATTATCTGAATACGTGAGGATCTAGTACTTCTTCATTCTCGCATCCAGTACAAAGTCATTTTTCTTGTCTTCAAATCTATTAATGGGATGACCCCTTTTATATGAAGGGCTTCACCCCGTCCTACTCATTCCAGCGTTGTCTCTGTTCATCATCTGTCACCTTCTCTCTGTAACACTATAGTTTCCGAGTGACTTATCTTCCAGCTTGCCTGAGGCAAGCAGTTCGAATCGTGTTGGGACCATTTCTAACATTTACCTCGTTTTACTGTCTCCAACTGCAATTTTTTCCCTGAAGTGGTTAAATTCTAATGGAATTATTGATTGCTTATTGAGGTTATCGTTGTACCCCATCCTTCTCGTCTAGATTGTTTTTTGTGACTATTCTATTGTGTTCTAGGATTCTTGCAATTTTTTATTTTGTAGTATTCCCCTCGTTGTTAGGGTTTCGTGCCTGTTCTCGATTTGCGTTCATGCATCGTGACAGTATATACAACTGAAATTCTACCTCATTCTTCGCAACTGACGGTTACACAAATCTTACTTTGCGCTTTCAGTATAATCAATAACAGTGACAGTGATTCGATTGTGACGTGCCGTTTGAAAGATGGAACGTATTACCCATGTGTAAATGATTCTACTAAATGTCACCCGCGTATGGTGATAGTGGGCAGGTGTATACGTACACGTGGAATTACGAGATCGATAATCGTTAATTGTATATGCTCGGATGGAAATGTGAAGGAAGTTGGAAATAGGTACCCGTATATGTGAACTCGATTCCAGCATATATTGGCGTGGATCAGGTTAACAATTGCGAGGCATTATTTGATACAAGATTCATCCTAAACATTGAATCACTGTAGCAATACAATAATATTATTTTAAAATATTCACAGCCATAATCTGTTTATCTCCAAACAGACTTGTCGCTTGCGAACCAACAGGCTATCCAGCCTGTCGTTATTGTTGTTTACAAGAAATAAAACGGCGCGTCATCATCGACATGAAAGAATACACCCAATATGAGATCAATACTGCAATGTGATCCGTGTAGTGATCAGAAGACTAGATCTAGTGAACTGTGATTCATGTCGGAACCAGTGATTCATGTCCTTGTGAAAGAGAATTAGGCGCACAAATAAGTGGTAAAATATGTAATACTCGTAATTATGTGAGGTTCATCTAGTTCGCTTGCTCCATCATCCAGACACACGCCCTATAGTAATAGCTCTTCCGCACGAGCTGTCAGCAAACTGGGGAGTGAAAACTGTTCATAACAACTAAAATGAACTCCGCTGTCGGGAGGAATAATTGTACCAATACAACTAATCATTATTGATTGCTATGTATATGATATCTGCATTTCTCCCTTATTGATCTGATTTAAGAACGTATAATTATAACCATGTGGTGAGAAACGCGTGGTTCGATATATTGAATCGTATACATACACATAAGTACTACAGTCATATCTAATGAGAACTTGAAAATGTAATGCTCATGCGTCGGTACATTTGGCCTTTAAATCATCTGTTCGGAAATCGATTGCACCCCGAATAACGGGCACTGTTCATGTTGTGTGAATCAGCACACCAATTAATACATTAACCAGAGCTAAACTGAAATACAATGCCTCCAGTGCCCTCAGTTCGACGCCTCAAGAAACCTATCCCACACGATGAATAATGGAGCAACCTTGCATGGGGATGAATTTGTGGTGATGTGTATTCGGAATAGGGCGAGATGTCCTGTTCCCGTTGTACAACTAACACGCTCTTGATACCTCCCTACTGTGGCCTGAATGTACACATGAACACAGGACTAGTATGCTCCGGACTGAATTCACCATCACGTCAAGCTTGGAATTCCAGTTTTACGAGGTTCCCATCGCAGCGTGAATAACTCAGAAAGTTGAATTCAGCTAATCTATATAAGTATGTGACACAACTCAACACAGCGACTTCCCATATTTTCCCCATACTGGTGTATATGTTCGAACGCATACCCCAGACAAGTATTGACATCACAACACTGTAAGCAGTTATTCAGATTCAATACGCTGTAGGTGAGATATTCAATATTTTACAAACGCGGGTGCGTGGGCACTGGAAGTTATTTCGATCATATCATTCCTCCCAACCACAGAAATGAGTGAATTCATGTAGGTCATTGAGATAAACAACGAAACGCGTATATGTGCAGTATCCCCAGTCTGCCAGGTCATTCTGATTCGTGAGGAAAATCTATGCTATAATTCAGTCCAGTCATTTGGGAGATATTTACCCTGTTCTAGTACAGACGCGCTGGAGGGGTTAGACTATAATTAGAGGATCGACTCATGGAGTATACACGAAAACGACGAGATATATAGCTAAAAGTAGACAATATTCAACCCTCATCCAAGGTCTCAATTTATTCATCGAATACATGTTTGGAAGAGTGGCGGATCTCCACGTTCGGTAACTGCGAGCAGCCGACTCATTTTGTGGTGCCAGAATCAGTTAGTACGGGTAAGTACGGTTTGATTCAATTTATTATAACGAGCAAAGTTGACTAAACAGTTCAGTGAGGTGATGACAGAAACAGCAGGTGTTATCCTCGGAAAACACCGCCGGAATACCAAACCCTGGGTCACAGATGACATCCTTCAGATGTGCGACAAAGGGAGAGCCCTCAAGAATGGAAAAACTACAAGAGCTGGTGCAACAACTTACAGACAGATCAACAAGAAGATCAGGAAGGACATGAACGAGGCTAAAGATGACTGGATTGTGAAGCAATGTTCTGAAGAAGGCCTCAGTAAAAATAACTCAAGGAAAGCATATCAAATTGTGAAAGACC
>JAUOBX010092619.1:0-12941 GCA_032360705.1 Eupentacta quinquesemita
TGTGTTGAACTGTATGCAATAGGCTAGGCGTGTGAATCACGTTCGGGCTAGCCTGCAGTATGTACACTACTGTCTGCTGTGACGTCATAATGACGACTATTTGAAAGCAGGAAACAATCCAGATTTTGAATTAACGCCAGGATTATTGTTGGTTGCTATAACAATCTCCCTCAACACAATGGTCAGGTAGGAATTCTCTCTAGTCTTTCCAGACAAACAGGGCAGGGTTCGATTGGCGATTCGAAACTGGTCTCAAATGAAATCATGTGATCAGCTCAGCCATTCAGAAAACATGAAACCAATATAGGTGTTTATGAATAATTATTAAGTAGTAGTAGTAGTAGTAATAGTAGTAGTAGTAGTAGTAGTAGTAGTAGTACCGTAGTTGTAGTAGTCGTAGTAGTAGTATGGCGACGTCGATAGCTGAACACAAGGAGGTGATAGTATGTGATATATGACATTAGCATCAGTTGTGACTCCCCCCAACATCCGTGACCACGGGCAGCTCATCGCTGCTAGCTACTGCGAGTGCGTGCGTGCGTATCGACATGAGAATGATATCACGTGGTGTGGTGCTGTTACGTAAGCAACGCTTCATTTGGTGACTTCCGAGTGATTCGATTGGTCAACGCTATATAATTATAAGAATAAAACGCTGTACATGAAAAAGGCCTAAAACGGAGCCGTTTAATTCACTATTCCGATAAGTATGGGGCAAGTTCTAACCTCACAACTCAGGGTGTCTCTCACCTGTTGAACAACAGTATATCCTGTTGGGAGCAGTTGAAGCCAGTTTGGTGGTCTCATCTGGCATTTTTCCTTCCTGGGCCGGGGGATGTAACAGAATGTAGCTCTATATAACGAATACCTTTTACCGATGATTGGAACCCTACAATGGCAGTACTTCGATGGAGGGTGTTCTCGGCGGAATCTACGATAATCCAGATGATACGCTTGACCTTAGACTATTGGTACATTTTTTAGAAGGGCACGAACAGAATAATCTCTAGTTCATAGGACTGCTACATCGGCAGGACAAACGCAGACCCTAATAATCGAAATGCTTTAGTCTGGAGTGCTCTTAGAAGGATCCATTCAGGTTTTTGAAGAACGATATAACGGATGTTAAGTATTACACATTGACGCCTCCTCGTCCTCACATATGACACCTCTCTCGTCCTTGTGAATGAGTAAAGTCTGAAATGCTCTTGGACAGTTGGAAGATCAATTCTGGTTGTTTTGAGGGATAAAAAGGGAGGCACTTCTCCCTCGAATATATGTCGCCTCATTCCTCCATACACAATGATGACTTTAACTTGATCGAAGAGTTCGCTCTTTTCGAGGGTCGGATGAGATCAGTCGGTGAACTGGAAGCACAAATCAGATATCCAACTCATTACCTGGTATCCACCTAACAGATTCGGTCGTTTCCGTAATTGGGGGAAGGAGGGATGAAGGAAGTGTATCCCATTCCTACATCCTCAGTGATCATTTTGATTTGATTGAAGAGCTAGTTTTTTTTACATACCAAACTGTCACCAATATTAAAACTCTGTAGGCCTACAGCATATCATTTGCGTTAAGACACGAAGAAACCGTGATTCACGGAAAGCTGCCATATAATGTTCACGGGTTTTACGTTTGCATCGAAAGAATCCGAGGAAAGTTGTCGATCGACTGTAGTAAACGTGGGAAATATTCGATAATAATACTCGATAACGAATAAATTCAACATATACTGAGACAGACTCGTCCTGTTTAGGGTTGCCTGGGAGGAAAAAAGTACGCTAGTATGTTATATAGCTATAAACGGAAAAGTAACCTCGATTTGGTGAAGTCTTGAATGTTCACGAGAGCCCAATCCTGTCGTTGGAGGAAGTCGGAAGAAAGGAGGAGTTGCCGCCGCCTCATTCTTGAATCCACTGAATCAATCCAGGACCTAGCTCGTTACATAAAAATCATCGGGAAAAATTGCCTTACAACGGGAATTTAGCATGGAGGCATGAAAGAATTGTGAATCGGAGAGACTATCATTACAAGGGCAACCTCTCTATCTAGGGAGCCTGCAAGCTCGCAAATACGCAACAATACCGTGGAGCACAGTATGATCGCTACAGAGTTCCTGGTTTATCAAAGAAGCCTGCAAAAGCGTCGATTACCGGTAGCATTCCTCAGCAGAACTGATCCGAGAATACACTCTCCGGGACAGACTGATTAACTCAGAGATGGTTGGGAGTAAAAAAAGAACGATATGCTAATAACGTGAGCAGTGACCATCACTCAGGTAAGGCAGGAATAATATTGAAGATCCGTTCATGTTATTGGAGGGAGGAGGAAAGAGTATCGCAGATTGTCGCCGCCTCATTTTCACATCATCCACGCTGTTGATTTTGTCTCAATTGAAGACCTTGCTCGTTTATACATGAAGAACGTCAGCTGAAATGAAATCTGTACATCGAATATTTCGCATGGAATTGAATAGAGGAACAGTGAATCAGGAAACTACCATTTCAGGCTCCACATCTCCATCGAGGAAGCTTGCGAGCTCGCAAAGACGCGATGATACCGTGGAGCACAATATGATCGTTACAGAGATCCTGTTTTTATCAGAGAAGCCTGCAAAAGTGCCGATTGCCAGAAGATAACACTAAAGCTACCTGGTAGCATACACTTCATGAGCAGACTAACTGATTCGGAGATGCTTGGGAGTAGAGTAACACGATATGCTGATAACAATGACTTTTGCTCATGGTTTTGACTCAATCGAGGACCTTGATCGTTACATAAAGACCGTCAGCTGAGATAAAACTGTATATCGAATATTTCGCATGGATGCATGGAGAAATTGCTACTTTATGTCACTGAGGAAGACTTCTAGCACAGGTGTCTCTTGACGGCTCGCGTAGGCGCAACGTTACCGTGGAGCACAATATGATCGTTACAGATGTCATGTTTTAATCGAAAAAACCTGCAGAAGTGTCGATTGCCAGACGATAACAGTCATAACACTAAAGCTATCCGGTAGCATACACTTCATGGGCAGACTGACTGATTCGGAGATGATTCGGAGTAGAGAAACCCGATATGCGGATAACAATGACTTTCGCTCATGATTTTGACTCAATCGAGGACCTTGCTCGTTACATAAAGACCGTCAGCTGAGATAAAACTGTATATCGAATATTTCGCATGGATGTATCAAGGAACCGGGAGATAGCTCGTTACATCTGTACATAGAAAACGTCAGCTAGGGTGCAACACTGTACAACAAATATTTCGCATGAATGCATCGATAAATTGCTTCTAAGGACTACTATACCGTCACCACTCACCAGTGCCACCTGACGGCTCGCGAAGGCGCAGCGATACCGTGGAGCACAATATCATCGTTACAGATGTTCTGTTTTAATCGATGAAACCTGCAAAAGTGTCGATTGCCAGAAGAAATCACCAAGACTATCCGGTAGCATTCGCGAGCATAACTAATCCGAGAATACAATCTCTGGGACAGACTGGTTAAGAGATGCTTGGGAGTAGAAATTAACGATATTAGGGCCTGGTATCATAACGATGTAACGATGAACAATGTACTTCACTCAGTTAAGGCTGAACTAACCTTGAAAAATCCGTTCAAGTTATCGGAAAGAGGAGGGAAGAGTTGACGCGGTCTCATTCTCACATTATCTACGCTGATGATTTTGACTCAATCGAGGACCTTGCTCGTTACATAAAGACCGTCAGGTAAATAAAACTGTACATCGATTATTTCACATGGCGGCATCAAGAAACAGTGAATCAGCCTAACTACCATTACAGGTTCCTCCCCTTCACCAAGAGAGCGAAGAAACAACGTTAGCGTGGAACATTTCATATTCGTCGGTTACTGTTTCAATCGAAAGAGCCTGTCAAAGTGTAGATTGACCGGATATATGACATCAGTTCACGATTTTTTTCGTGTGTGGATGCGCAAAGAAAAGGTGAGGAAGTACGACTCTGATTACAGTTATTTCCACTTAATCGAGCCGAGAGATCCAATCATTTTGCTGGAGGACAGCTGAGAAAGGAGGACTACCTCAAAGTGATGTAATCCCCTTCTCACATCCACGCTGGTGATGTTGAATCAATCGAGGAGCTTGTTCGTTACTATTCTCAACGTCGCATATTCACGGAGCCTACGGCTGGTATTCCTCACACGACAACATGAAGCTCGAGAATAGAAGCAAGAAGAAGAACGGGCACGCTGCAAAACCTAAACTGGTAGCGTGGGTCTCGTTACGGCATTGCGCTGGTCCCAGCAGGAATAGAACACAGTTCTTCTCAGACCTGGTCATACACATGGGTATCGATCTCTCCGGAAAACGCCTCGGAATGAAACTCCGGAAGAACGCCCAAATTGCGACTGACGTATCCACCAAATACAAATTTCCTATCAGCTTGGAGAATAGTTGCTGCAGCGAATATTTATCAGAGAAAGTATGATAATCCCTCGAGAAATGGGAGTCAGTTCCGATCGTTCTCGACGGGAAGAGAGAAGTTTCATTGGTTCATGCCGCCTCATTCCTACATTCACACCGATGATTTTGACTCAATCGAGGAACTTGCTCGTTACATAAAGACAGTCAGCAAGAATGCGACTCTGAACAACGAATATGTTGCGTGTATGCGCAAACGAACGGTAACGTTGTACGACCCTCCGAGAGATCGAATCCTGTTCTTCAGGAAGAACGGAGGGAAAAGGGTACCTCAGATTGATATCGCCTCATTTTCACATCCACGTTGATTATTGTTTAAATCGAAGAACAAGAACTATTTGGGGGGATGCGCAAAGGAAAGGTGGGGAAGTACGACTTTGTTCACAGTTTATTCCACTTTATCGCCGAGCCGAGAGATCCAATCATTTTGCTGGAGGACAGCTGGAGAAGGAGGAGTACCTCAAAGTGATGTAATCCCATTCTTACATTCACGCTGGTGATGTTGAATCAATCGAGGAGCTTAATCGTTACTATTCTCAACGTCGCATATTCACGGAGCCTACGGCTGGTATCCCCCACACGACAGCATGAAGCTCGAGAATGAAAGCAAAGGAAGAACGGGCACGCTGCAAAACCTTAACTGGTAGCGTGGGTCTCGTTACGGCATTGCGCTGGTCTCAGCAGGAATAGGACACAGTTGGTCTCAAACCTGGGCATACACATGGGTATCGAACTCTCCGGAAAATGCCTCGGAATGAAACTCCGGAAGAACGCCCAAATTGCGACTGACGTTTTCACCAAATACAAATTTCATATCAGCTTGGAGAATAGTTGCTGCAGCGAATATTTATCAGAGAAAGTCTGATAATCCCTCGAGAAATGGGAGTCAGTTCCGATCGTTCTCGACGGGAAGAGAACATTTTTATTGGTTCATGCCGCCTCATTCCTACATTCACACCGATGATTTTGACTCAATCGAGGAACTTGCTCGTTACATAAAGACAGTCAGCAAGAATGCGACTCTGAACAACGAATATGTTGCGTGGATGCGCAAACGAACGGTAACATTGTACGACCCTCCGAGAGATCGAATCCTGTTCTTCTGGAAGAAGGGAGGAAAAGGGGTACCTCAGATTGATATCGCCTCATTTTCACATCCACGTTGATTATTGTTTTAATCGAAGAGCGAAAACTATTTGGGGGGGATGCACAAAGAAAAGGTGAGGAAGTACGACTTTGTTTACAGTTTGTTCCACTTTATCGAGCCGAAAGATCCAATCATTTTGCTGGAGGAGGGGCTCGAGAATGAAAGCAAGAAGAAGAACGGGCACGCTGTAAAACCTAAACTGGTAGCGTGGGTCTCGTTACGTCATTGCGCTGGTCTCAGCAGGAATAGGACACAGTTGGTCTCAAACCTGGGCATACACATGGGTATCGAACTCTTCGGAAAATGCCTCGGAATGAAACTCCGGAGAAACGCCCAAATTGCGACTGACGTTTTCACCAAATACAAATTTCATATCAGCTTGGAGAATAGCTGCTGCAGCGAATATTCATCAGAGAAAGTCTGATAATAGCTCGAGAAGTGGGAGTCAGTTCCGATCGTTCTCGGCGGGAAGAGAGGAGTATCATCGGTTAATGCCGCCTCATTCTCATTCTCATGCCGCGACTCTGCACAACGAATATGTTGGGTGGGTGCGCAAACGAACGGTAACGTCGTACGACTCCAGGAAAGATCCAATCATGTGTTGCTAGAGAAAATAGAATGAGAGGGGGGGGGGGGGGGGGTACCTCAGATTGTTGTTGCCTCATTTTCACATCCACGTTGATGATATTGACTCAATCAAGGAACGAGAATGCCACTCTGTACAGCGATTATTTACGTGGATGCGCAAAGGAAAAGTGGAGAACACGACTCCGATAATCCCTCTTTATCGAGGTCGCTGAAGGTCCCAACGATGTTGCTTGGGGACAGAGGGGGTGGAGCGGTACCTCAGAGTGATTTAATCCCATTTTTGTATCCATGATGACGATGTTGATTTAATCGAGGAACGTGCTCGTTGCAAAAAAAAACTGTCAGCAAGAATGCGACACTGTACAACGAATATTTCGCGTGGACGCGCAAAGGAACAGTGGAGAGGCACGACTTCGATTACAGTCCATCCGTCCTAATTGAAGGAGGCTGTATGGTCGCAAGAAAAACTAAATCATATTTCTGGGAAAACTGTTCTCAACTATTCAACCTCGCTCAGTGGGCCTTCATATAAACCGTCAGCTTGAATGTGACATTGCACAACGAATACCGAGAGGTAAAAAGACACGATCAAGCCGGATATGTTCTCGAAAGATCCAATCCTGTCGTTGGAGGAAGTAAGGAAAGAGTGAGGAAGGGTATCTCATATTGATGTCGCCTCATTCTTACATTTTCGCTGATTTAAACTAAATTGGGTAACTAGTTCGTCACATAAAACTGTCTGCAAGTATATGCGACTCTGTACGAGGAAGATGTTTTGGTGGGAAAGAACGGCTTCCCGAAAGATCCGATCCTGTTGTTGGAAGAAGGATGTCACAGGGAGGATTACCTCAGAATAATGTTAACTCATTCTCACACAACCGCGGATGATTTTTATTCCATGGAGGAACTCACTCGGTACGTAGGAAACCGTGAACAAGAATGCGACTCTGTACAACGAATACTTTGCGTGAAGGCGTAGAGGAGCGGTGGAGAAGCCCGGCTTCCAGAAAGATTCAATATTGTTGTTGTAGGGAGGATGGAGGAAGAGAGGAGTATTTCAGATTCATGTCACCTACTTTTGGAGGCGCAAAGGAATGGTGAAGAAGCACGACTCCGGTTGCCGTCAATTCCTCTTCATCGAGGCAGCCTGTATGGTCGCAGAAAAGCTGGGAGAAACAGGGAAAATTATTATCAAGCTGTTGTCGCAGTTGTAGGTGCGGACCGGTGTGAGAACAACATGATTCGGAATTACGATATCTGAGTCGTGTGGTTGGACCATGATTAGGAAGAAGAGCTCGCGCCAAACTATCACAAATACCGGGCTACCGGAAAAGCTGATTCAACTTCTCTTATCTACGGATCCTCAACGTCTGGGTTTCTAGTCAAAACACCGGGCTACTGAGCAGTTACTGACAGCTGGAATCGAACCTATCCCATCTGCGCACCCATTCCACCAACAAGAGAGGAACAATAAGCTCACAGGCACTGTATCGGGTAAGACCGTGACCAGGAAGGTGGAACTAAACAGCCGGAGTTGGTGAGGTACCAACCTCTGGATGGAACAAGGAAGGAAAGGCGGGATTGACCAGTTGGAACCAGACCAATACGCCATCATCAACTGAGTGAATCTAGGACCAAGGAAGCAATATTCGTTGTGTGGGATCATGACCAACAACAGATCCCATATCTACAAGGTGAAACTGGAACCATTCACTTGGGGTGTAAATTGAATGGCATGACCTCTAAACATTTACTGGGTAGAATCAGCGCCAAGCAATGAGCGTCAACTGGTGTAAGCCAAGACGAAGACGCCTGTATTCATTGGAAGGGAAACTGAAATATAGAAGCTAGAATAACTCAGTGGAACTGAAGCAGAGACGTCAGCACTCGCTTGGTGGAACCATGCAGGTTCAACAATGTTTCATTCGCTATGACTAGAAGAAATTCATCGGATTGAACTAGGACCACTGCATATAGGGACACCAGGACAATAATATGTACTATGTGGGAGCTCGTCCAAGATGTCAGGAATCACTGTATGCAACTTGGCCCAAGAAGCCTGCGTCAACGGGCCGTGGGTATATGATGAGGCATCGTTAATTCACTGGGTGGAACCAATACACCGTCACTTAGTGAGGACACCAAGACTCATGTATTCACTAATATTATTGAAACTAGCAAAACGAAACTACCACTCAGTGGGACTAATGTAGAGACTCCGATACCGAGGATGAATCATGTTCAAAAGACTATAATTCGCTGTGTGTAAGAATTATCTAGTCCCGGAGCTAAGTTGTCAGTATTCACTGTGGAACAAGGATCAATACGCCAAATTGTATTAGATCATTACTTGGGTAAGACCCTAACGGAGGCAGCATGATTTACTGGACGGAATTAGGACCAGGAGGCCTTGAGATTGGATTCCATATCTGCGGGAGCGGGATGCGGCAGAACACATGAACGTCGCTCGTACGCGAACGTGTAAAGTGCCCGAATAAGCGCTATTATGGTAACACAGAGGAGAACAGATCCCAACGTGGCAAAAATGCATTCGAATAGGATGGAACTAGCGTCGTGTATGCAAAATCAACACGTGCACTGATGCGGCATTAATGGGTAATGAGTTATGCGGAATATCTGACTTATAAAGCACTCTATAACGTCCGTATTTATATGAGCTGTAACATATTCATTGTGTTTGCGCCCCATGATACAGCCTTTTCCGGTTTTGAAAACTATCGTTCTTCACGGAACAACGATTTTAACATTTATTCCGCATCCCGCACCCGCATTTCGAAGAAAAACAATTCAGGTACGGTGATGCATGATGGGTTAGCGTCCATCTTGCACAATGCCCATGGCCCAAACGTTGAAGTCCTCTTACTATGTAACGGAACGCCGTATGAACGTCAGGTTTGAACTGATGTACTCATTTCTGTCTGAGCTACAAGGAAATCCCATGTTTACTTCAGCCTGCAGTATACCTTTGATAAATCCGAATCGTGGCCATCAGGTACTATATGGAACGCTGTCGATGAGTGAATAATTCAGTTTGGAATCAGGACCAAGTGACCATCATTCAATAGGTGGAACCAGGATGATTAGACCATACTGTGTGGATCAAGGATCACAAAACCATCATATTACGCTTATTCCAGGTAGACACAAGCCCAAGAAGTCAGAGTCAACTGGGTGGGAGCGCGACAAAGAAGCAGGTCCCGTTGGGTGATACCAAGACCAAGGACCCAGGTATCTACTGGGGGAAACCAGGACTAGCAAGCCAGCATGACATGGTCTGGTCAATAACCCAGTATTCACTGGATGAGACCTGACGAGGGACGAGGAAACCATCAGTTACTGTGAGGTTTCCTTGCGAAGAAGGCAGCATTCCCTGGGTGAAAACTGAAAACATGACTAGGTATATACCATCTACTGGGTATACCCAGGACTGATAATAATAACACAGAATCTACTGGGTGGAACCAGAACCGAAACACAACCAGCTACTGTGTGGAACCAGGAGCAAGAAAGCAACTGTTATTAATACTTTAGTCGAACTTTACTGTGTGATACAATGAAGTTGTAGTCATCATTCAATGAGTACAACCAGGCCCACGACGCCAGCCGCCAGCGCCAACTGAGTGGAAGCATGTCAGGAAGTTATGATTTACTTGGTAGAACTAGGACCAAGAAGCCAGAATTGGTGACTCAGTAGTAGCCATGATTCTCAGAGTACAACCAGGGCTACTGGGGAACACCAATATCATGAAACCATGATTTACCGCGTTGACAATCGTCCAAGAAGTCATCATGTTGCGGGTGGTGACATGACTAATTTAATGAGTAAACCCTATACTCACATACTGAATAGATACCAGCTATTGTGTAGAACCAACCATGATGAGCAGAACGCTAATAATTACTTACTGTGCTATACCAGTAACACGAAACAAATTGTGGTATACCCTAGCCAGAATTTACTCGATAAAACCAGGACCTAGAAGCTAGAATTTACTGTGAGGAGCCACATATGTAACATATGTAACCTATGACATTACGTCTACCAACCGAAGGCAGGTCCACGGCCGTCTTTATTACAAAGGTTTGACGTCGAATGACCACATACAACTGGAATCTGCTATACCCCGCCTTCGTAAGAGCACGAGATTGGCAACTCCTCGCCATTGATGGCATGTCGGGATTATATTATCTTCCTGTGAAAAGTTCGAGTTATGACCGGTGGGGCCTACCGTAGACGAAATATGAACCACTTTCGACGAGCGATAAGTAAGAGGCTAACGGTCTTCTGTCGCGCGAATAGGCTTTCACATGCTAATACGGTCTGTTGCAGCATTCAGTTAAATTGCCTCAACCAATACTAAGGTGTTCGTTGTGTCGCCATGGACGCTGATGCACTAATTGTGCGAAATATAGCCGCCAGAGTGCAGGAGAGGTTCCATGCACTCCCAACGTTATATAGTGCGCTACCCGACTAAAATCGCGCGAATAAGCTTCAGGAGATTCCGTACCGCGCTATAGATGTATAGTTAGACCCATGCATTGTCGACGACGTGCCGGCGAGATTACTTGCAGCTAAGCGATCAATATTGCGGGACCTGCCTCAAATCGCGCGAATGAGCTTCCGGCAGATTAACAGGTTGAAGGCCAGGTGAAGGGTTAAATCATTGCTTTGAAACTTACATAGATGAAAAGAGCATAATTATTTCAATACACATGAATCCACAATTTTAAGTTCCCAACTCGTTGCATCTTTGTGTTATCTTCATTATTAGGTTAGGTCTGATGACGTCACTACTACTACTAGATATATCCTCATTTTCAACATCTTATTGACTGGAAGACATTTGAGGGTTGGATTTTCTTAGTATACTAGTCAAAGGGAACCATAATCTGCAAAGTCATGTTCAGCACTTCTATTGACCTTTAGGGAGGTTGCGCACTTGAATGTAGTTATCTTCAAGTGAGTTGTATTCACTTCATTTAAACGTGAGCAACCTAGACCCGTCCGGCAACTACCGATTGGAAGTATGCATGGGATCCACACTGTAGTTGTCACCGATGCAGGACGTCACGTGACCAGTTGATAATTGCAGGATTCGCTCCTCAGTAACGAACAGGGAGATACCATAGTTGGATGACATTCCCGTGCGCAGAGAGACTCGGGGAGACCATAGGACCGTATGCATCATGAACGCAGGAGCAAGAACGAACCCAAGAATCTCATGTGGAATAGTCGGAGTAGCGTGGATCGTTAGCATCATCTCCCTGCGTCGCTACAACAGAGGAGAGACCAAGAAAGATAAATTACTGGTAGGCTATGCCAGGAATAACTCCGATAGTTGGTTCGGTTGATTTTTTTGTACATTGCTCCTAAATATAGCACGGCAACTCGACAAGCCTGGGAGAAACGATATACATTTTCGGTATCAGTGATTAGTTCCAGTCCCCTATTCCACGTGACTGTATGTACTTTCAGTTGGGTTGGTCACGCAGCTCTATAAGGTCACTTCGTGGGGTCTATCATATATAGATAGGTAACGCCAGGAATCAATTCACATGGAATGCGAATTTGGCAAGTCTCCAATTAGGTCAGATTTGTGACCGCTTCTACAAGAGTAGTGCGCGGCGAATATGCTATATTCAGCTGCAGACGGGAAGACAGAAAGTTTATTACGAATGAATCAATCGCAAATAAGGGGCTTCCACATTGAGCGAATTGAGCGTCTTGTAGATGCGTAATTTGCATAATGCATAATTATGCATAATGCACAAATCAAGACTATAGTAAATCACTCGAAGGTTTCACATCACCAGCAAGCGAAGCGAGACGACTCGAGCTGTTCGCTAGCGACTCGCTCGGCATAATCTTGGCTTATTCATTTCGCTGATCGCTGACTGAAATGATAACAAATACACATATTATGATGTGTTTTGACGGGTCGTGGAGTATCATAGAGGGATAAAAGGATACAATTCATGTGGGTCCAAGCGCCTTAGGGAACCCTTAGAAAAATAATTGTGCATTGGAATGATGAATGTGAGAAAAGAATAGCGATATAACAATATTAACTAATATTCCAATGTAAAGAATAGTTATTGTTGTGATTAATAGTCATTATTGAACGAAAATATGGAGGACGCCAATCATAGTATTTCCATTAATAATATCGTCATATATCCTCATGTTAGACGCATCATTCCCTCGCTTGTATTCGCTGTCAGTGTGAACGTACCAGCAAGCAACCAACCGCCCGAACGCTGACCGCTAGAATCGCCATCGCTCATAACGCTGTCGATGTGAACGAACTCTTAACATTGCGTGCCATAGACGTTCGAATCGTTGCATTCCCACCTTAATTAAAAACTGCCTCGTCGTAGTCGTGCTTACTGCGCTCCCCCTAACCATGGAGGTTGTTTTTACCTCCATGCCCTAAAACAGCTATCTTCCAATATTGCGTTACCTACATACCTTTAATATGTCACGGTCATGCTAGTAAGAGTGTCGTTGTAATCACCGTACGTTGGTAGGCATTTTCTTTCCTCGAGTGCGAGTATCGACAAATTCGAGGGCGTCACCGCGGTATCCCCAGTCCCTTATTGTCGTCCAACTAGGCTGAATCATCAACACTGCATGTCTGTCGGCCTCTTGGCTAGATTCCTTCTGGATCTATATTACTGCCCACTGGATTGTTTGACCAGATTCAAGTTACATG
>JAUOBX010092730.1:0-12934 GCA_032360705.1 Eupentacta quinquesemita
TCGATAGTGCAACCTCTGGACTACCAGCTCGACGCTCTAGCTTACCAGGCTACCACGCTACACAAATGACTCGCATCATCAGGAAAAGGGAAATGCATGTGGCAAATGGAACCCTCGTACCCGTCCCCCTTTCGCGTACCATCATCGTGAATATAGAGCAGGATCAGCACCTGAATAATGTGATGTCTGTAACCTGCCATTTGATCTTCAAGCGAATAATTATATGAATGAAATATTGATATTTTGTTCGTTTGCCCTCAAAGTATATGAAAATATAGTTACAACGACAACATAATTATATGAGACTGCCTACAACGATATGTAGGTCTAGGCAACAATCTATAATATGCCCTTGACGGGCAGATATGTAATTTATATCGATAAATAATTTGATTGATTTGATTAATTTGATTGTGCACAGCTGCAACACTCCTACGGAATGTCAGGCAAACATTGAACCCTGTACACACCGTAAAAAATAGTGCAAAATACGAGGGAAACACTGCCAGCACCTTTTCCAGTGAAAACATCGTGAGATGACAGTATGGCTGCATGTATGACAGTGCTGGCCGCTAAGAGATAATGCCAAAGGTCAAAACAAGTTAGGAGCAGCCAGATTATTTGAAATAGCATTTCGCCATACACGTGAACTTGAGATTATAAAATACGGAAATGTTACGCCCCATTAGAATAAACTTTCCTCCTCTTTTGTCGTGTGACCTTATATTGAAGAGACAAAGTCGTCTGGTGGCAATTGGCGAAAAGCGACATCGGCGTTTGCATGACATCACGACCAAGAGCTGTCCCAGCTTCAACACGAAATCGATGCGGTACGGGTTTATTGTCATTATGATATTTCAGTGCATACCACATATTTTATGGTTATGGAGAAGGTTCATATCCCCCTTATAATTTCATCATACTACATATTAAATTTCTCATTTTTGAAGAGAAAGCCTAGAATCGAAGAATTTCACCATTTCTCTAGGTTTGCCTTGAAACTCGAGAAACATATTTATATTAAGGAAGCACATAGGGCGAATAAGATCAACTATTTGATTCGGTCTGTTAAAAGTTTGTTATTCACTGTAATACAAAGGTGTAATACATTGTACTAATCATTTTGTATTATGCTGTTGCTATGGTTGGGTGGCAAATAATTCGAGGAAAAATAGAACACTGTTTCGATGCAAATTAGTTTCGATATACCGTGAGACGTCGTGACGTCATGCAAACGGCGCCTTCAATTTTTCATCGCTGGTTGTGGGACGATGTCGACTCCCTATGCCAACTCATCTCATATAAATTTTAAACTTTCCTGGCTACACCATCGACCCTCGACAGACCTATACATACACCAGCGTTCGGTTTCCGAAGAAAGTTCGCTTATGGAAGTGATTCATTGATGTTTCATGTCTCCATGAATGGATTACTGTTCATTCTGGTGAGTCAGTCCGTTCGTAGCCGTCTCAGTGAAAAGTTCTTCCACATTACACTTGATTTGTTTAACAGTTCAACCAGGTATAACCCTCTTTTCTACTGTGTCATGATACGTTTTGTTTGAGTTTTGTTCGTGTGTTTCCCACTGCATTTTCCGTCATTGCTTTGTACAGCGCCGTGAGTCCATCCCCGGTCACACCGCAACGAGAACGATAACAATAACTAGAAAAACAAATCGGATAGGCCCTAACTCAATGGGGTTCCCTTTTCCCGCCGGTCACACTGTAGCGATAACTATAACCGGGGAAACTGGAAGAAACTGTCAAAATTGGCATATACACAGTACAACCAGATAAATGATAAAGATACATCAGTACATCATGCAGTACATCATCTGACTGAATAAGCAAATCAATGAAACCATCAAGTTATTGTTTTGACTATAATTTTGAGTTATTTTTCTACACCAAAAAATGTTTACATTTTGGGGGATCACATATGTTTGTGTTTGCATTACAAAATTGAAGGGTTTTGCCTACTTATCATCTCACAATCCACCCATCAACCATAATTATATCACCAGCCATACTGTATGAATGAATAACCTGGATTGTCCCATGCACTGAGGATTTCATACAATGAACACGAGGAACGATATCTTCATAGTTGTACGTACTGACAAGAGTTGCTCGCATGAAGACTCAGATCACAACAAGTATGTTCCACCTCATGGAAGTCGATCACTAGTCTGTATGTGCTGTCGACCTCGAAGTTCTGCCAATCTGACAGTCAACCCAGTGACATTATGACCTCTTTACAGTGTGCATTAGATGTGACCTCACATAGGCCTAAACATTATGACCTATTAATAAACACACTCTCTCAAACTCTGCCGATATATTGTAGAAGGCTCAGAGTTATTATCGGAATTTTCATACAAAAGATGGCCAAATTAATTCACACTCTTATGATACTTTGAACTCTGAAGTTGTGTGACGATCGAGTGAATCCCTGCGAGAGTGCATCGACTGTGAATGAGTGTAAAACATCCCTTCTGCATGTCAATGTTGCTGAATAAATCGCCTCGTTCCGACAGTCCCTTTCGGAGTTTCACAGAACCTTCCGGGATCATTTGGAATAATTAATTGTGAGTTCAGACAACTTTGCGTTTCAGGTGTGATACTCTGCAGCTGTACAAAGAAAAGCTTTCATTATATCAATCCATAAAGCTTCGAAAGACAGTAGGTATCTTGAAAATTTGAGGCTTATAGCATTACTGAATATATACTTATTCATAAACACCTTCATTGGTTTCTTGTAATTTGATTAGCCGAGCTGATCACATGATTTCATTCGAGACCAGTTTCGAATCGCCATTCGAACCCTGCCCAGTTTGTCTGAAAAGACTAGAGAGAATTCCTACCTGACCATTGTGTTGAGGGAGATTGTTATAGCAACCAACAATTATCCTGGCGTGAATTCAAAATCTGGATTGTTTCCTGCTTTCAAATAGTCGTCATTATGACGTCACAGCAGACAGTACTGTACATACTGCAGGCTAGCCCGAACGTGATTCACACGCCTAGCCTATTGCATACAGTTCAACACAGTATAACAACGCCTAGCCCACACACCGAATCTCGTCACATTCGTACTGTTTTTATCACTAAAAACAGTCGATACAGGATGTTTTCTATTCCTAATCGACTCCAACCCTCTTCTTCAGTATCAAATACAGAGTTTACCGTTGAAGTTGGGATAGTGTGCAGTCGGACGAAGGGTGAAGGTCCATTTCTGTCTGCCCTTTGATTTGAATCTCCCAATCGAGTGAAGTAAACTGTGCTACGATTAGACTTTACTTAGCGTAGATAGTGCGTATCAAATTTACTTGCAACCTCAGAGTCGGAGCTGGGCCTAATTTTCCATATGATTCCTTGCGGTGATACATTATGTAAAAGTATAACTACAGTAATTGATGTTGCCCCGACTATAATCTATTTTAGTCGCATTGAATTGTGACGACACCCAGCTGTTTGAGAGATTTGATTATGAACTTCTAAAAACCGATGAAAAATGGCCTTTTTACCGTTTTCAAATATTCAAAGCTTGTTGGGTTCATGAATGGGGATACAAACGAGGGTGCTTTGGTATCTCATTGCATTCAAGACCTCTGAAGACGTAATCGTAGACCAAATAACCTCAGCTGCGCCCCGGTTATTTCAAAGTCCACGATGACGTCATCATCGATCTTAAATGCCATGAGAGACCTCGGCACCCTCGTATTTATCCCCTAAATAGAAACACACTTGTATACACATGAATATCAAATTAGGCTGGTATAAATAAGCTGTACCACAATCGTTTGTCGAGAATTCCACCATAATGTTCACTTGGAAAAGGCCTATCTCGAGAATTACTTTCTAGTTTATATGATGGTGTATTAAATGCCATCTTCCCTGAAATCTAGAGTGAATGGGAAACCAAATCTTCCCTAACGGAAGCTACGCATTGGCAAATATAATGGGACTTTTCATCAGCAAAATTGGAATATAAGTTCTCTCTTTGCAAAACCGAAGAGTGATAACTTCCGTATTCTGGTTTCATCACCCGGGACCAACCTTCTAGAATGCGATCAAACAAATCGCTCGACGAGTGGAACGGTTAAATGGTCGATACATGACATGGTATAGTCTTTATTATATATAGCATCAGCGTCCTGAGCAATCGGGCCTCACTCCAAAGATGACCACTGTAAATCGTATCATGGCACTTCAAGTGGATGCGAGAGTTTGGGAGAGGCTTTCCTTTCCTCTAAATTTTATGGACTCCCGTAAGGCTCCCGGTTGTATGTACAAAGAACTCTCTGGAGGATCAGCACGATGTTTCACGATACCTTGTGCATCGTCGTCGTGATTCAGTACTGAGACCGCGCTAAAGAGTACTGGTAGTTATGACCTCCCTGTCGGGAGTCAGGGTTCGCACTAGCTCTTACCCTCTTCGATATGTTCATGGATTAGATTGTGCGGAGCGATGTGGTGTTGGTGTCATGGATTGCAGGGTCCTGATTAATTAAGTAACGTTTACGATCTGGACTTCGCCGATGATACTTCATCATAATACATCCTAGTGGATTCCCTAGTGGATAACATTGAAACACTCAGGCTTAGCCAGGGCTAACCTATTCGGGTTTCTAACCCATATTCGTCGATCAGAAGTCGGACGTCTGTGATAATTTGGCCGCTTCCGTGCCAGGCTGTTGTTACTCCTCATTCGAGCAATTCCCTTCTATGGAACGGCATGCCCAAACGACCCTCTTACGTCATGCTGACGTCATATGACATTGTGGATGTGCTCATTTGGCATTCTGGCATCACGTTCCTGTAGGTTAATAATATATCCCATGGCTCAAAATTCAGGCTTTGGGCCGTTTGCAGTATATTGTTGGGCACTGGAGTTTGCTAAGTATGTTGATGTTTTGTCACATACGTCACTACTACGTCACAGTGATGTCATGGGACATAGTAAATAGGCTTAGATGGTATGTTGGTATCATTTTACCATATATTGGTAACATATATCATATGTCAAACCTAATAAAATTATTATTTATAGTACCCAGGGGGTTTACTGTACAATAAAAGGCTATACATTCCGCCAAATTACGTTGAATTACTCTCGTATACGTAGTCCTACGTCAGGTTACGTCATATGACATTGTATGTGAGCTTATATGATATTAATGGTATCATGTTTCCTTTGGTTGTTAACATATTCCTTAGGTCTAAACTGACGGTATATTGAAAACAATTGACAGTTTTATCACTACGAGGAATTGCGATATATCGATAATGAAATTGAATTAGGCCTAGTCTATAGAATGTTACATGTTACACTATATAGTGTCGTAGACTGTATTATGTTATAGTAAGATATTCGATTCCTCCACAGCACGATGGTGATTCGTTCTATGCGATGGATCTGGGTTACCTCGTGGGAATGGTCGAGAAGTGGAAACGATTGTTACCAGGAATACGACCATTCTTCGCCATCAAAGCAAATCCTGATCCTGTGCTTCTAAAGATGATGACCAAACTAAAGCTCGGATTCGACTGCGCTAGTATGGTGAGATATTCCACGAACATCCTAATTTCCCATCATCTCTGACACAATTGTTCAAGGGTTCATGCATGTACCAACAATGAAAGACAATATTTCAGGTGAATGGACCAAGGACAATTGAACCTTATATGTTAGGGCTACTACGCGTATGATGTACAGCACATGTAAGGCCCAAACTGAGATTTGAGTACAACTGTTCTAGCATTATGAGATAGTTGCGCTATGAGAATTCACACACCCAATAAAAAGAGTTTAGGCCTCCGAATTAGATGTATCGTATCATATATAAAAAAGAAAAATATAAGTATGTTCATCCATCAGGTTATATAGTCTACATATTTACTGGTGTATGGATAGAATAGTGAACATTATTTACACTATAAACCCACAATGTTATCTTTCAGACTGAGATCAAGACAATAATGGCTATGGGGTATCATCCCTCGAATATAGTCTATGCAAATACACGCAAACAGCCATCGCATTTGCGGTACGCTTTCTCTGCAGGGGTTACTCTGACAACCTTTGGAGATGAGGATGAACTCTACAAGATAAGGGAATATGCACCTGATATGGGGTAAGGAGGCCAGTTGGCATTTATTACATTTATATGGCTCCAACAAGTTAATCTAAACCGTACGATTAATTATTAGTGAGAGGTAGAGCGTAATTTCAGGAGACATGTTAATCGCAATATAACTATAACGCAATCCCTAAATATGTGACTAAATATGTAGCGGTGATCAATGCTGCAAAGTAACGTCCCGGGTTATTATTCAGCTGCTCACACTTTTTCACAATGAGTTCTTGATCCACTGATTATTCAGCAACTACACTGCCCTGACTGCCGAGTAATTACTTTATTCAGTCTTCATTCGCCATTTTTTTTATGGTAGAAAGAAGCTGCATTATTAGAAGTGGTCAAGTCAATCAAAGTTTGGCCCAAAACTACCACTAGCAATAGGAACATCTCGTATGTTGTCGGGTAAGTACAGTATTGTTGATAGCATGATTAAAATCGACAAAACATATGGGGAGTAGAGCACACTTGGAATCGAGGTATATGAAATACAGGCTTGATAGGAATAATTCTCGCAGAACCGATACACACAGTAATGTATATCATAATTTTGTATCAGAGGGCAATGGGATTGTTTGTAATACTGACGCAACATAATAAATAGAGGCACCATCCAAGACAGACAGACATGTAGAGCTCCGATTCTTTTGATTCCTTCAATCCGTATCAAAGAAACAAATTGACAGGTGTGTCTTCCGTTTCCTCTGGTCGAACAAACTGAAAAGATATCGTGGGAGCATGCTTATATATAAGGACAAGGATGTTGTTGGAAACAAATATTCATTTTTGTTCCCCTGTATAGACTCCTACTTAGGTTGTCTACGTCCAGTTTCACTGAAGCTCTCATCCAGGGAATGACGGAGAAGTTCGGCTGCAACTTGAACGAGACTAAGTCACTACTTGAGACAGCCAAGAAACTCGACTTGACTGTGAAAGGTGTAAGGTGCGATAATGTCTTAGGCCTCTGAGTGCGTTCGCTATGAATGCCTGTGAATTGATGTTGCCTGATTCGTCTTTGGGATATGTTCACAAGTCGCAACAGGCTGAAGATGCTCCGGACAAATTAACACGTGGTCTAGAGAAAACGGGGAAATGGGTTTGTGGAAAATGTATTGCCGGAGCCAGGCGTACTGTTCAGAGACTCACACATAAATGAATGTATTTTATTTAAAAGAGTCAATCATGTCTGTCAGACGGGGACATGATATATCCGGCCTGAAGTGAGTTCGTGGTACATATTTCATAACACTGGTCCGTCTGTATCCCTGATCCTCATCTCAGAAAACTTTTCCATTGAGAATGTCAATCAAGCTGGCGATGTCAGTTTCCTGCAAACGCACAAGTTCATACCCATGATTAGTGGATAACAGGCGAAATTTCACTTTCCTAAGTCGTACACAAACGATCTCATGATTGCCATTCGAAAGTCACAACTCGCTAGACTACACATTGGATGTAGAAAAGGAGTGACCCATAGATCTCGTTCATTTACTATCATTGTTTAATATCGTTCTCCGAAGGCTATTTCTTTGGAGCCTGAATACACCCATACAGCACAGACGCGTTGGCCCAACGTTGCCAACATGCGTTGGCCCAACCGTTGGCCCAATGACCTACTTTTTTTTGGCATCATTTATAACCAGGGATCCTGTCACTGGCATGACAGTGTTCTCCCCAGGATCCCTGCACACATAACAGACACACAAAAAGATTACAGTTTCAAACAGTGATGTGAGGGGCTCTACCCTATCTCCTTTATAACATTTCGCACAACCAGTACTAATGCTGTAGTAATGATAGGCTGAAATCACTGGGGGTGTACGGTACCTTCATGAGAAACAGGTCAAATCGATGCCCCAGGAACAGAAACGAGGCAAAAATTAACAAAATGCAATTTTGGACAATAATTGCATACTCCGGCCCACAGGACTAACCAAAAAATATGAGAAAGTCAACAGCTAATTGTTAATAACTGACCATCGAGTCTACGCTCATGTTAAGGCCTAGCCTAGGCCCTAGGCTAAATCAAATTTGGCGGATAAGATGCCCTTTTCGAGACTCCCAATTTTGGGCGTAGGTAGCACCCCGGTACCGATTCTCCAGTTCACTCACACACTACTAAATTAGGTACATTCTCAGTCTTCCTGAGCATTCCAGGAGTTTGCAATGGGCGACAGTTACATGGCTGTAAAGCTGAGTGTGATATTCTTGTTGTACTGGTATAGTACTGGGCTGAGCTTTTCTTTTCCTCAGGTATTTACACAGTTTGACAAATTTGTTCGATTCATCATAGCCTAACTGGCATTTCATTTCACATTACAAGGTATTCAGAGGACTTATTGGAGCAACGGAATGCATGTGGACGTTCCATAATCCAGAATCGGGATTTGTTTAGGAGGAAGGAACATGAAGGATTCCATTCAATTCATTGACCAGTGCTCATATTTCGCCTGGTGGAAAAATTAAAACAGGGACAGCCAGTGACAGCCACTAGCACTGTACTGAAGCCAGTGCATGAAAGTGTCATATATTGGCGCCATGGAAACAATTTGACAGTTGACAGGCCATGCCAAATTCGTCCGCTAAGGACCGATTTTCATCAATGTTCATCCGCATTCACTTGGGCATTATCACTCTCATTCAGTATTCCTTTGTATACCTGCGTCGGAAATAACAGAAATGCAAACGGATCATTAGGGCAAGAGTCTCCCGAAAGGACAGCGCTCTCTAACCCACAGCAGATAAACCCCAGAGTGATTTTCTAGGGCCCTAATTTTGACGTTTTCTCTCGATCCGGTAGGCCTATTTCAAGCAGGGCGACTCTTTTCCCATGTCTGGTAAATTCTCTGTCATCCCCTGGTTGAAAATACACTACTATCACTGAAAAATATATACCCATACAGCACAGACGCGTTGGCCCAACGTTGCCAACATGCGTTGGCCCAACCGTTGGCCCAATGGTTGGGTGCTCGTAGGCTGGTGGTTGGGCCAACGCATAGATATAATGCTGCACTGACGTTGGCACATCATATATGATCAGACGTTTGCCCAACGCTGGGCCAACGGATACCAGCCAACCACCAGCTGACCAGCCAGCCGTTGGCTTCCCGACGTTGGCACAGCGTTGGCACAATGTCATCTTGCCAACACAACGCTTTGCCTACGTTCGCCAACCATTGCCAACGTTGTGCCAACGTTGTACCAATCATATGTGCTGTCTGGAGAGCACATTCCATACCAGGATTTCGATCGACAAGCCCCGTTTCTAGGCGGGAGGGCGGGACTGCTGAGACTGAGAGGTGGCTATCATTCCATGCCCTGGAGGTCTGTCATTTTTCTCTTGCGGCCATCCCAATCCTGGCTTTGATAGGCATTGTGCGGTATGCGTTGAAGGTTTTCACAGAGTACAGGTACTTGAATTGACTGACCTGCTCAAACTTCTGCAACATTTATATGTTGCCGGTACCCATCCGCTTCACCTTCAGCTACAATAAGTTTCGTGCTTTTTTCAAGTTCATTCAGCTCAAGATTCATATCCTTGCCAGCTACATTAAACAGCTGATTTGACTTTGATTCGATTTTATTTGATTCGATTGCTACAGGTTCAGGAAGCCCCACCGGAGGCTCATCGAGGAACCCGGCGGCCTAGCCGTGTCAGTTGTCAGCTGCTGTAAGCTTCTCAATTCTTCAAGTAATTTTCCAGGAGTGCTCTGTATCGTCTGCAGTATACCGGTGATTTGAGTTCGGTTCACCTCCTTCTTTGAGGCTGAAACGTTCCGCACTCGCTTCTCCGTCTCGTGAATTACCTGTGTAGTCACGTAGTACGAACGAATAAGGTGGTGCAATGCAGCCTTATCTCACGCCTTCAATCATATTGAACTCATCTGTGTTCTTGCTGTCCCTTCTGATCTGTCCTCCTTTAATTTGGTTTACCGAAATTACCGTACTGACTTCATCATGGGAACCGGATGTGTTGGGACTTGGGGGTCACATTCCTTATATTGCAGTAAAGAGTTTGACATGGCTGTCGGAGTCCAACGCCTTGGAGTAGTCGATAAACATCATAAGGATTCTGTCCCCTATTGCAAGTGTCTTTCCAATCAGTTTCTGCAAATAAACCAGCACATCTCTGATGCCTCGTCCCTTATGGTAGGATGTGTGCGTGTGTGTCAGTGTGACGACGTAAAGGCTCAGAAAGTGCACGTTCAAATTGTCAAGTAGAAGGAAACGAACCTGACCTATCTTTTGGCACAATTCCGACCATTTGAAGTCGACCGAGAAGTCATACACTGTGAAACTCTTCGAAATAATGCGATCTGACTATAGGAAACTGCATATTCAATAACCAGGGACGTATTGGAGGACTCGAGGCCGACGAGGCGAGGCCGACCCCTAGGCCGGAATGTCGTGGACGCGGAGTCTCGGAGGGTGCGGCCTCGCCGGCCTCGGATGGGAGCTCCCAGTCCACAGATGTCTATCGTCTACTACCGGCGTCTACCGCTGTTTAGTTTCTCTTACTAAAGAGCATAAGGTGCTCACAATGATCAGTAATATGACTACTGAGCCTACCCTTTGCAAGGCTGATTAGCTCATATCTATCTTACTTTTTGAGAAGTGTAACTGATCACACCTGTATTTTGTGAAAATCATGTGTTTGTTTCTGAACACTAGTCGGTGTAATTTGTGACAAGTACCCACCTTCTAAAATTTGAATGAACTGGATAATGTATGTCAATAGTCAACTATTTGCTCATTCTTAAGTTTACTTAATTTGCTTCACAGGCCCATCCTTGGCAAGGTAACTCAATCTTATTCACATTGTCACAACCCCTGTGGGTAAGGAGTAGGCTATACGGATCGTGAGCCCCGGGCCCAGCGATGCTACTATGTGGGATGGAGTGACTTGCTCTCAAAATGTTTTCCCTGATACCATGATAGTAAGTCACTCGGCCCCGGCCTTGGCCTCGGAAAGTGATACCTCGAATACAATGTCACCGATGTACCCATACTCGGTAAATAATTTCTTCTGTTTCCACCAACTTCACGAAGGTCAAATGTCGTCTGAGGTCGTCCGGGGTTCAATATCCTTGTGAACCTACGGTGGTTAAACAACGCAAATGTCCACGAAGTTTGATAGTATTATCTCGACTTGGGGGTGAGATCGAGAGGAAGATGCCTATTCACTAATTCAATCAATCAATCAAATTGTTTCGTCTATACTTCATAAGACATAATAAAGTTTAAACTGGACACTAGATAAAACATACAGTGTTTATCAAAGCTGGTGACCTAAACATATATACAAAACAAAACTCAATGAGATTTATTCTGAGTACTTAGCAATTAGATGAGATTTTAACTTAGACGAAAATGATTTGCAAGAGGTAATATCATCAGGAAGTTGGTTCCAGATTTTGTAGCAATAATTATTCAATATCCAGACGTGGAAGTGCGTGCCAATTTACTGTTGAATCAATCAACATAATTCGGGGTGAAAACAGCCAGCTGGCAGCCCTGCACATGGAGCGAGTTGGAGATGCCTCGGAACTTGTTAGGCACACATTCTTGCCTACCACTGTGGGGAATTTTTCCAACATTTCAGTCTCGACCAGTAGCCCTATACTGCCCTATACAGCCCTATACTTATCATATATGCTACAGGGGCTGTTCTTGATGTCACGCGCTGCTCGAAACTCAAGTAGTTGCACGAGATCCCGGCATGAGAGGTTACGGGGGCACCGGGGCATGACATCCGCTATCGGATGGTCAGCTAATCAGCTATAGGAGCGCCCTGAAGGGAGATACTGGCCATCGTCTGGCTAGAAGCTGCGTTTCCATGCACGCGGGCGGGCGGGCGGACGAGCGGGCAACGCGGAGAACCCATTCACATGCAACCGGACGCGGGGCGGGGGCGGTAAACGCTCCGGCAGAGAGTACGTGATCATTTCTTCCGACGTTAACTCGCAGCACAGTGGCCTAGGCCTACATCGGCGCAATATGGTCGTCCTCTCTACTTTACGATTAATTCAAATAATTCTTCTGTCTGCTCATTTGTCAATCGTTTTCCGCCCATTTTTTTAATTATTCATAGACTCTAATGCGAGGCAATACATTATGTCTACTACTCTTCTGTGTGCGAACGATATAATGCAACTATACACGCAATAAAAGGCTACTATCCAAGTGTGCACAACAACAAAGTGAACGCGCTATTTCGTATGCACTATTCCCATAGTTCTACTACATTTTTGTTTACTACAACCGGGGATTCCCCGAAAATCGATTGCGAAATACAATGCGGACACGCGGGAGGGCGGAAAAATCGCTCCACGACTGATTCGAGGAAACGCATGCCCACGGCCGCCCGCCCGCCCGAACGCCAGCGTGCATGAAAACAGCGCCATTTAAAATAACGATGATCTATTTTGTCCGCCAGCCCGCCTGCCCGTGACCCGCCCGCCCGCGTGCATGGATACGCCGCAGTCGCCGCTTAATCCCGCCTGTTAGGTAAAGAGTTAACGGGTTCAGTGGAGCGTATGGGAGATCCGTGCGTTGTTGCTAACTTTGTCGGCATCGAACATTTGCCATATCATATGAATCGCAAACTACGGTGGCCGTGAGAGGTCAACAGGAAAAAGAAAAAACATCTGCTATCTCAAAATTTTGACTTACTATCTCAAAATTTTGACTTACTATGTCAAAATTTTGACTTACTATCTCAAAATTTTGACTTACTATGTCAAAATTTTGACTTACTATGTCAAAATTTTGACTTACTATGTCAAAATTTTGACT
>JAUOBX010092841.1:0-12934 GCA_032360705.1 Eupentacta quinquesemita
CATCAGGGAAGCCGGATCACTCCATAGTTTCGAAGCCCAGCTTAAAACATATTTGTGTCCATAACATCCTCCATTTTGTATATTTGTATTATATTTGTTGTTTTCTGTACAGCGCTGTGTTCTCCGTGGAGCGCTTTATAAATGCATGTATTATTATTATTATTACTGATCTGAACAGGCAGTATTGACTTTGCATGAATACAAGCTGAAAATACCAAATGTATGAAATTCTGGAAATTCCTCTATTTTCTACTAAAATAGACCCCACGTCCAGAAAGAGTTACAAACCCAGGCACTGATTCACACCCAGACGGATCGAGTCAGACTGGACTGCTTGATTACAAGCGCAAAATACCAAATATATCAGAATTTAACATTTTCATAATTTCTGACCGAATATGACCGCACATTGCTACAAAAATGAATAACGTTCCTGTATGCATCGTCAAAACCCCATCAACCATATTTTAGCATGGTAGGTCCGGTCCAGACAGGCTGGACGTTGCTTGATATCAAGTATTTCATCAAAATTACAAAATTTCCCCATGTTTTACCGAAGATGATCGCTCAGCGGTACAAAAATGAATAGCGTTCATCTATGAAAACCCCCACACTAAATTTCAGCTTGATTGGTACAGTCAGACGGGGCTTCAATAGCTCGGACCGAGCAGTCAAACACATACAGCCGAGCATCTGAGCTGTGTAACTTGTGCTTGCAGGAAAAGGCTGAAATCCTTTTTCGCGACAGTAAACTCAATAAGAGACCAGAGATCATCTCCAGTTGCCGTCACGGTAGTATGTCCCCGGGCTGAATCTGAAAGTTTGATCAGTTGCCTAAAGATGACCGTGCAGGACATGTACATGCGTGTCCGTAATGTCCGTAATGTAAATGTATTGTGTCCGGGAGTCTCCAAGTTAAAGATAATCACCTATATGGGGTTGAAGGCCTCTACTTTTATGAGGGACCCACATTAATCCACGGATTCAGTGTTAATCACTACCTTGTCTCTTCCAAAACCCAATACGGGGAATTGAATACAATACCTCTGCAAAAGGCGCGACGAACAGGGAAACTGGTAAGTGTCGAAACTGAGTGCTTTTAAACTATCTGACATGTTGCATTCGTTATCAGAATCGTTGCTATTTTGGTTTATCGTACGTGGACCAGCAAAGCATTTGTCAAGTAAGGTTGAGAGTAACGTAAATCTTCGACAGCGGGATAATTGCTTCGCGTGTACTAAAGTTCATTCAGTCGTAGTAATTCACGAGGCTCTACAGGGACAGGGACAGTGTCGAGCTCATAGCCATCTAGAGTTTCATAGTAGTATATATGCGATGATAACATTTCATGACCAATACTAGACTGCTAATAATTGTCACAATTGTTGCTGTCTGTTTGGCTGACATACTTATGAAATTGAACGTCTTCACAACTTCGGCATTGAACCTCTGTCCTATTTGTCTTCTCTATGTTTTACAAGTGAATAGATTCTGCCCTTGTGTGAGAGACAAACGTTGTTTCACTTGTTTGCAATATGTGGAAGCATTGTACAAGCACTCAAGCAGGAGCAACGAACAACATTCTTATAACCACCATGCAGAAAAGTGGTGACTCGACTCGCCGTAACAACTAAAGCTTCAAGCTTCTTAGGTCAAAGCGCATGATAGTGGATAAGATCGAGGGAGCTCAAGGAGAAACATCGGTTATTTTCGTTGCCCTTCTCCGTGAAATGGTAGTGTAAACACCAAACCGAGTCACTTGTCTACTGGATCCAATCGTATTCACTGCTGGTGTCTGGATGACTCAATAAGTAACACATAGTAACAACAAGGTAACTGTATTGCATTCATACTATTTATTCGTGTCATCGAGTCTTAACTCACAACATCCTATCTATCTTCATATTTATTTATGTATATTCATATTCATATATGTATATTTATTTATTGTCCGGAGATCGGAGTAGCTCTGTCGGTAGAGCACTGGACTCGTGATCTGAGGGTTGCGGGTTCAAATCACAGCCGGTGCGTCTTTGAGCAAGATGCTTCATCTCCATTGCCTGTCCCACCCAGACTTATTGGGAACCTGTGTGGGAGTTGAGTACAATCGCCGCGGAGTCATCTGCTGCCACATACTCTCCGAGATTGTCGGAGTGCGTTCCACTCCCTATGATCGTGGTAATAGCTGTAAAGAGCTTTGAGCATGTCACTGACGTGGGAAAGTGCTATATAGGAAAGAAGAATATATTATTTATTATACGTTTACGAACACCAATCCATCGTTGTTAAACTACGACCGATTAGGAAAGAATCCCCTCAATAAATGTGCCTGGAATCCTCGCGGAGATCAGTAAAATACATCAGGCCGCACAAGCCCCAAACCTATTGTTTCGAAGTTGACTGGATGCAACAACCATATTGAGCATGTTATTCACTAGGCTATAACGATAATTTGAGAAAGGAGCCGCATTTTCCTTCGAGGGATATGCTCTACTATGTATTATCACCTCGAGTGATTCAGGAAGATATTACTATCGATTCGACAAATATTGGGACATTCACTTTTTCGTATAGTCATATCGCTGCAACAACCGACTTTCTAGTGCATCCGCCGCTGATGTACTGTAATCAATTGGCAATATGGCTTCTTGACACATGGGCATTCATCACACTCTGACCAAGGAACTGCTTCTGGAGTCTGAGCTAAGTGGTCTTTTCTTCATCGACACTCTCGAATGAATCCTCGATGCACAATGCATGTGAATGAGAAAACCTCGTTTTCATAGCTCCTTCGGATACCTGATAAATTCGTTACAAATAAGATTCAATAGGGAATAGGTATTCCTGGCATTTCTCCCACTCCAATCAGGGAACTGTTTTTAGACTGTGCATCACATGTTCTAAGGAGGACTTTTTTGTTGTTATGGACAACTTACATCATGGAACATTGAAACTGAGGAAATACCAAAACAGGGACGTCAGAGACTATACTTTTTACACATTTTGAAATTATATGGGGTCAGTGTAAATATTTTAACTATCTTCCATATATCTTAATTATAGAAAGCATTTCAACTTGTGATATTTTGGTTTGGTTTGGTCGTGTTCGCCCATGTGACCTCAGGAAACTTCAATCAGTCATCAGAAATGCCGAACGTATTATTGGCACGACCCTTTTGGGAACACCTAAAAAGGAATCCTTGATCAACAATGCATGTTCACACGCTAGAAGGAAGTTAATTAGAAAACCCTGGACAGAGTGTGTTTACCTACATTACTGAAATTATCCCTTCGGCTAGGTGAACATTTTCTCGAGTTGATCATACAGCTACTCAGCCTAGCTAGTTATATGAAGTTCACTTTTTCAGTCTGCCATGAGAATCAAGCATGTGCCCAGTAGACTCAATCCATATACTCAGCATATATAAACACAATCAGGAGTCTAATATTCTGGTAGCGCCATCAGACTGTGTAGAAACATAAGTTTGCACATGAATAACCATTGACAAAAGCCCATGCACGATTTGTAGTATTGGTACTATGAATACTACACTGTATATGTCCTCCCTACGAAATAACGAGACTCACACCCTACTTATCAGGAATATGTTATCTTCCGAACTGCTAAGTAGCCGCAATATGAATGTCGCTAATGGACATAGCTCTATCTATATACAACTACAATAATACGTATCCTGCTCAACATACCCATATATATAGGATTTGTGACTAACCTAAGATGTCATATAAATGTTTGCATATGGAAACAGGCATACGGTCAGTCTCAGAAATAGCGGGGAGTCCATATCTGTTTTGTATCGCATACATATCAGATAATTAAATATATATTGGCACCAACGTGGTCTTTGCTGCAACATATATCGCCTATACTGCAAATCGGCTGACGAATAAAAATTGATTCTTGCATTGTATGTTCCAAGCAATGAAACTGTTGAATCGATGAATGGCCCAATTCATGGATTAGTGAAACTATTCATGGCTAGCATATTGTCAGCTTTCCCCCATGAGACTCATATGCTAGTCACACAATCTCGCGATCAATACCTCTACCCTCGTCATCCTAACGCCTTTCTATATTAACAATATGGAACTATATACCGTGACATGTATAGGATGAGGTTGGTGTGTGATATTGAGAACTGGGTGAACGGGGACCTAGAGTCACGTACGACGAAACTCAATCACGAAGAGGGGGATATCACAACATGGCATCTCCGGCACCGTTCGTACTTCGTAACTCAGTCGACTGATATTTATATATGAAGACTGAATGTTTCCAATCTTGTATTAGATTTTGCAAGATTTTGACCTAAAATGTAGAATGCCGACGTTTTTCGGTTTGTAGAGATGGAGACGACAAAAACAGGGCTGCCAAATTATTTAGCGTACTGGTGCAACATTGATGCTGCAGTACTGTGAGGATATTGTATGGAGCGAATGAGCTGCTACATATTCCGTGTCTTTTTCCCATATCCGTATATTATATTCTTGTCTAATAATGTATAATTCCCCGCGTAATCATTTGTTCCCGCATATGGAGAATCTCACCTTTTAGGTATGATCCCATATGAATCCCCAATGAACTCCAACGGAAGGTTTCTCGCCGGTTCTCCGTACAGTAGGCTACATGTAGTTATTGACATGAACGGACTATATCAAAATTTGACTATGGGAAAGACAAAAATTCAAAATTGCTGCCAGTCGTTATTTCGAAAATGATGGGTAAATCGGTTGAAGTGGCCCAAGATGGCTCAGTTTTGACCTGTGATTTGTTAGACAAAATGTGCACCTGTGACGAGTAGATGGAATCCGATGGAATCGTCGTAGCAGGAGCAGTTGAAATACCTGCTCGATCAGAATATTCTGGTTATCGCTCTGATAATGTTCTACTGAAACGAAATGGTTCCTACAAAATATTTTGCGCATGTCTGCTTATCGTGTGTACATGCTTTTAATCCTCCAATTGGTTAGTGGTTACCACTATCAGTGACATGTGTTGCCGAGTAGGCCGAGATTGTGTGAATAAGTTGCCTACTTTGTGGCATCTTCAGCCGCATAGGGAATTCCATTTCGAGCAGGTCGGGTTAGCTGATTACTGTGTTTCCAATTAACGCCACCCATTGAGGCACATAGGGAATACCACCTTGAGACTGTCGGGTTAGTGCATCTAAAATCAACGCATCACATAAAAGCACAAAACGAATCCCACCTTGAGACGTTCGGTTCAGTGCGTTCAAATCAACGCACCACATGAAGGCAATTAGGGAATTGCACCTTGAGACGGTCGGGTTAGGGCGTTTAAGTACACACATTAGTGTGAGCCCACATATTGAAATGCTCATATTGTAGCGAAGGAATGCAAACATATCACCTCAAATTGACACCACACCACCCCAAAGCATGCATTATCTGCGATTTATAAGACAGGATAAAAACTAATTTAGTTGTGACCAAGACTCGAATATCTCCAGTTAAATAACTGATATACAAGTATAATATCATCATGAAGATGTGGCGTAATTCGTGCGCTCAACAAATTATTGACTGTAACAAATTTGGGATGAAGGATAACCTGGTTCAACTGAAATTATAGTAAATGCTTTGTCCTCACATTTACAATGGTGTTGAACTACACTGCCATTCAGATGGCGGAAACGGCATATTGTGCTCATTTGCCACCAATATCGTACGGCATATTTCTCGTATCGAGCTGCGTGGGAATTTCTAGCAGAAGGCAAGCTGAAATTCCGGCCTATACCTACCATCTGAGATATTCCTCGCCTTTTGACTTTTAAGTTTCCAATAGTGACTGTCCTCATGAATTTTTCATCAGTCAACCACGGCATCAAATATCACCCAGAGCGTGCTCATCGATGTTCTCTAACTTACTTTACTGCTGTCCTAATCACCTACTTCGCGATGCTAACGGTGTAACCATTAGGTCTACAGCAAATCGTAATATAAGCGTCTCGGATGTTCATGTCAATCGTCTATAGCAGCGCGTTTTTATCAATTGAAGTGTTCACAGAATCACTATATCGTAATAAACGATGTTGCAACACCCATGTAAGTGAAATCTGAGTGTACACTTTCCTCATTGACGAATCGCTCATGACACTACTTCAACAACCTAAAATGCGGAACGAAACTCGTAACTACCATGATTAGACAAGTGCTGAATACTGAATATGACCTCAAATTAGGTGACAGAAACTTCGATATGGCCAGTTTAATGGTTGAATGATACATGAGCACATTGTTACCACAGCACTTACGTCAATTGCGTGTGGGCTCGGATCGTCATAGATCTGGTATACATGACATAATGGTGCGACTCCTCTGAGAAGGTCCTGTGAACCTAGCTAGGAATGACTGATTTGACATTTGGATCGGAGTCGAATTGCATGAGCTGTTCAGAAGGTAGATTTTTATTCGCCCTGTTACGCCGTCACCAATGCGACGAAGATGACAGATTCTGCTTATCACAATTTTGATTAGAAAAAGCTCTTATCAAATAACAGTCACAGCCACAGTCAGTCACCTCTATATGTTTCGAGCAATGACCTTGGGCCCATATGAATGTCATTACCATCACAGGATGAACTGAAACTGTACTTTTTAGGTTGCCCTTTGCACGATTCGCGCTCCTCGGTGACCTACATTTATCATCCACTGAATTCGCTGACCGTTAACGTTTCCCAATATGAACGTACATCGTACCTTTCATGAATATTTAACCAGGCGTATACCGTGTCATGTATCGCCATTGGGGTGTTCAGCAATGATTTCCAATAGCCCTGCTAACTGCACTGCACCTTTCTACTCCCGATAGGCCTATATGGAATTTATGATTTGTACTTCTCAAGTCTCCAACAATGAGAGGAAGATAGAGAGATAGTGGGATATGGGGAGAAGGAGATATCGGATATGTAAGTGGGATGATATGGGGGGCTATTCGTATCGATCTTCCGTAACAGTGGATGTAACGGTGTGTATTTCTTCATTGTATGATAGGTGTACTGCGTTAGGCTAGGATTTTATTCATATGGATACGTAGGCGGTACTGATTTGAAATTCACATTTTCTCAAAGACTGGTCTCCGTCGAATAGAGACACACTAATATATTCACTTATATAGCGCAACAATATGCCAAAGTCATTTCTATGCAATGGTGCTAATGCCAAACGGATGGAATGGGTTTTCACTCTTCGTTCGAACGTGGTCAATGTCGGCGCTCACCTGATGCTGCGAGGAGGAGGGACGAACCGGCCCCTCTGGCAGACATATGCCTAGAACACTGGATAACAGTCACGATAACGTTTACCCATGTCATCAGAATGCTGGCGAGTTCGAATGCTGACGTTAAGAATTTTATACACAATGAGACAATGTTTGAACCTAATTCTGATCCGGTTGGGAAGACCGTGCAGAGCAGCAAGATGGATAGAAGCACTGGTCACGATTGCGCTTCGCTGACAAGTTTAGCAGCGTTATTCTGTAACATTTGTGAAAGGTGAATTTGTTGAGCTCAATGGAAAATTGCAATAATCCGGGCGTGACGATATAGAGAGAGTTCACAGCTATTTTATGTTGTCCCCAATGGGGTAGCGTCTGATTCTGCCAATACCACGTGATTATAATCGCGAGAATATATTATAATAGAGACCTGACTGTTGAGACTCAAACCCATATTACGGACATCATTATTTGAAACGATGAAGGTGTTGCCAGAAGTCATTGATGGCAGTATTTCATTACAGTTGAAGAAATACTGGTTGGCAACAACAAGAGAAAAAACATTGGTATAGGCCTACTCGTGTCTTCTCGCGAACCTATGAGTGTGTGTTACTCAACATTTATAGGGTTTCACAATGTTAACGTGAAATTGGACGAAATAATTTAAATTTCAGGTATTTTGTACGCTATTTCATTTACGACGGTAGTAAGAAATCGACAGAGCCTTCTTTACCGTATAGTTGTAGGCCTACTGATTGATTTATTTGCTCATTGAATAATTTGTTATGCATGTTTCTCACATACTATTCATGTTGTAAAAGACTAACATTGTAAAAAGACAATAAATAAATATGATGGAAAGGAAGAGAAAGGAAAAGGAAAAAAGCCCTTGGCTGCGTGACACAAGCACTTGTCCTCGGTTGAGAAATTATACGACCGAACGTAAATACTTGCGGTTTAGTCTCGTTAATTTCGCGCCCATACAGAAAACTTCCGTCCAAATGAACTTGAAGACGTTGCTGTTCATGGAGGGTAGAGACGCATGTCTCATGTGTCATGTATGTGCCATGTATGGGCGTCATCACTGGCCATCGACTCATCAACTTCGGGACAGTTATTCACCAATATAACAAAGATGGTATGTATAGAAAAGAGGCTGCAATCCCAAATCCGTGGCAAGACTTTCTAAATGCCAGAGGAAGCGTCAAGTGACAGTTGTTGATCACCAATAACCAGATATCTACTCAACAATGGAAGGCCAGGATAACGAGTAGCCACACACTAGTATTGTATTCCTCAAAGGTCAATGGAAGTGCTGAACATGACTTTGCAGATTTATGATTCACTTTGACTAGTATATTAAGGAAATCCAACCCCAATATGTATTTTAGTCAATAAGACAGTGAGAATAAGGATATATCTATTATTAACGCAATGTTTTTTATATCCCAAGAGGAAGGGAAATGCTTGCCCTGTACAAAGTCAATGCGAAATTGACTTTTTCAAAACTCTGTCACACGAAAAGTGTGAACCTGCTATGAAAAAAATTCACACAATTCTTTGGGATATATATGCGAGTAATCAGTGACTTCGAAGGGGAAAAATCACTTGCACTTTTCACTAACGGAGGAATAAAAAATCTGTTATTACTGTGTAATCTCAAAAGGGACATTCATCTGGTTCCTCTCGTGACGTCATCAGACCTAACTTGGTAATAGGGATAACATGGAAATGCAACAAGTTGGGAACTTTTTGAATTTTGGATTTAGTGGTACTGAGAAATGCTCTTTTCATCTATGTAAGTTTCCATGCAATGAATTAGCCCTTCACCTGGCCTTTAATATACCTCAACATATAGTAGAAACAATGGAAAAATTACCATCGTCTCTCTTCAGCTGGATGAAACCATTGAATACTCGGGCCACAGGGCCTTTCTTCAGTACTACCATTCGTATTTTAGTATGCCCCAATGTATATTAGTTGAAATGCAGAAATAGTCACCCTTGTCTCGATTCAGCTGGATGAAACCATTGGATATTTGGGCTACATTGGCCCATCTTCAGAGCTACTGTCTGGGCCCCCATGCAGGACAAAGTTTCTGTCAATATTATTTTAATATACCCCAATGTATAATATTTGAAATGCAAAAAGAATTTACCCTTGTCTCTCTTCCACTGAATAAAACTATTGAGTACTTGGGACACAGGGCCCATCTTTAGAGCTACTGTCCGTGCCCCCATGCAGGACAAAGGTACAGTCATTAGTATTATCTGATTATAGTATACTCAAGAGGATTTATCCTTGTCTCTTTCCAGCTGAATAAAACAGGGCTACTGTCTAGGGCCCCGTGCAGTCAAAAAAAGATGCATTGTTACCCCATATGTACCAAACCCAGCAACATTTGTCCTAGTCTCTCTTCGGCTGTAAATTTTGGCTCCCTATTTTGGGCCCCCTCCCTTGTCATGCAGGATGTGCCCGTCAGCAGCACATTTTATTAATGCCTGATCACCTACTTACCCAATCAGGCCATCAAACATTTTGTCTCTTTTCAGCTGAATAAACGTCCTGGGCTCCCGAACTATATGTCCTCCGATTAATAATGTATAATTAATATACGTGACGTAAATAGGCCGCCTTCAGAGAACAAATTTATTAACAGGAGCGAAGTTTGACAAGAGTTCTTCGATCAGAGACCGTCGACTTTAGTATAGATTTTCTATAGTTCCATGACTCTCATTTACAAGCTATACTTGATCGGAGTCACACGAACTCGTTATACCGATCGACTTATATATGAAAATATGAATGTTGCGACAAAAGCGAATAGATAAGACCCGGTCCCCTCATCCTCGATTAATTGAGTCCATAAACGTGATATTAAATAGTATACTATTTTTCTCATTATTTAACGTTTTGTAGAGACCTGCTTTTGTGGATTGAACACGTATGGATCATAACAATTCTGCGTGTATTTTTATTGTATGGTAACGACCCTATAGACACAGCGTGGGTTCTTCAATTTAGTTATCGAAGCGGCTTATGATGTTGGATTGCAACAACGATTTAATCACGCAAGTATCGCGAAGCCCTGTACAATGATCATCCTATTAGGCGTATATTTGTCATTGAAAAGACTCTTCTAGTTTATAACGAAACGTCCATTTAATAGACCAACGAACTTCATTCTATCATTAACATTTGATTACCAAGACTTTCATATTATGGGATTAATGTAAGGGTTAAGAATATAATCAAATTCCGTCCATGGGCAATAGTTGTCGTTGCAGAGGTGGGGATATACGAATTGAGTCTAATATGGACTTCTCAATTAGAGATTGTAATATCACGTCGATTGGCGCTGCAATAAATTGATTTTGTTCGCGAGCGTGGTAATCATTTGGAGGCAAACTATTTGATATCAACTCAATCATGTCGATGACTCTCGGAGATGGTCATTTAAATGGTCTGAAATGGTCATTTGAAAATTCATTCAGCTTGATAATTGGAAGGAGCAATCCGATGAGATCATATCATGGTGGCACCAGTTGTCTGCCATACCGCAATCACGGCACTGAATCTGTAGTCGACCGAAATATTGGAGAAATGCCTTACACGGGATGCCTGATCTTGATCCAAGTTGTATAACAGGAACATTGCACTCAATGTTGGGATCGGGGATTTAGGTAAAGAATGAAGTGAATATTTTTCAGTCAATTCTATCACACCTACAAATACAATATGCAATGAAACTGCGCACTTCTTCCTGAAGACCATTACACTACTTATACACTCACAAGCATCTTATATCAGCAGGTCTTCGTCATGTTACTTCCAATGTTGTGGGGATTTGCTATACGTGTTAAAGGGTTTCACAAGAAAGGGCAATGAAATTTGTTTGTTCAAATCCCATCTCTGTACGATAATCCGTCGCGGAGTCATTGCCCATCAAAGTTTGACGATTATACTGATTGCGCAATACTGCGTGACACTGCAGTTGTACAACTCAGACAGTTTCCTATGTATTTCATTGTTTTCTCCATGGTACATACATCAACGTTTCACGGATGTTTTCTCTTTTTTCATGGAAGTAACTGCCGACACCTACCATTCCATCGAAAGAAAGTTACCCTCGCTGGCTATCAGTGAATTTCGAAAGGGAACAAAAGATATTTGCATAGTTGTATAGCTGTGGGGTCAATGCTGATATCTTTACGAGAATTATCCCAACTTGCTAACACTAACCCTATACTTACCTAATCCCCAATCCTAACAATGAGGTAAATTGATTTGTATACAACACCACCAGCCAATCACGACAGGCGTTGTAAAAGCTCAGCCTCAACCGATAACTGTAACCACAATAAATATTGCATGTCAGGATACTTGCTGAAACAATTTGATACAGATGCACAGCTATTATAAAGGACTGTACATTATAATTATTAGCATAAATTGTAATATGCTTGGGAAGCATATTTGGGAGTAACTTGTTCACAATATCTATACGATGATTAATGATGATGATTCTGATGATACATTTGATGAAAAGTATTTATTTCCGATCGTCATTCAGTGTTAATGTTATGAGAATCGCCATCTATGATTGCCTTGAGGTTAACGTTGTGTGGTTAACGTATGTGTGTTCCATAATACTCATTTCACTCATTTCAAATCATATATGATATAATTATATATAAATAAAATCCGAATGTTCCCTCTTTCGGACTAGTATCACCTAACCTAAGAAGACCTAAGAGAATGTGTGTCCCCTACGTACCCGGCGATAACTGTGAACACCTTATTTCATGGACAAAATAAGACTGTATCAAATTTGATTAGCTATACCTTATTATTTAGACATTTAATTCTAGGTTACGTAATTGGTTCGCGTTCTGTGTTTTAGGTTTCCGATGTTTCACGTTGTTCTTTGCTGGGAGAAACAGGGTAAATGGACACATTACGTATAGGCGTTTTCGGCTTCAGCTGAGCAGCGTCGGAGCACAACGAGACGTGTGAAATTGTCTTTGTTAAAGGAGTTATTTCTCGAGACGTACTTTCTACGCAGTATTAATTTGCATAATTGGACTTGGTAGACGTTGGGTTGAGAATAGTTATTCCACGTGGAATTATTGACTCCACAGCACGTTGGGCGACGCGCTTCGAAATAAAAACATCCTATTCGCTAACGCAAACCTCAAATCCTTAGGTTCAGTTTATGCTGAGATTTCACAACGCCCGTCGAGATTAGCTGGTGGTGTTGTATATGAATCAACTGTACTCATTGTCAGGATTGGGATTAGATTAGGGTTAGTGTTAGCCAATATAGATGAATCCTGTAAGAATCTTCGCATTGACCCCATAAATTATCTTCAATCCTAACAATAGGAAACAATCACTACTCTACAAAACAAGTAGCCAATCAAATAAATCCATTAATATTCTGTACCCAGCACTCACCGTGCAAATGGACTACGTGTAGATTAAGTAGAGACTATTAAATAATACGATGACGTGATACACAGTGTCTATACGTCAGGGAAGAAGATATAGGAATGCGCACTATATAAAGTGCGGCTTTGACAAGTCACTGATGATCAGGGTAACATCTGTGAGTGTTTCGAGCATGTCATCGACGTGAAAAAGCGTTTCATAAGAACGATATATTATTTTTATTAT